>KZ308319.1:630631-653621 GCA_000376725.2 Ladona fulva
GCTATAACAACATATAGATGTAACATATATGTAATATATACAAAGCTTTATATGAATATTGATAAAAATTGTGAGATTTATTGTCTTTCTGCAGTTTACGATATACATCGATGTTGTTGTGATTAATTAAAATGTGTGTTGTCCTTAGTAAGACTTATGTACAACAATATAGTTTTTGGAATTTTTTTCACTAAATTTCTAATGTTTGCACCTCCTGACGAGCCTCTGTTTGGCTCAAGAAAATCATAAGGGAAATTGTGAAGTTTTCTTACGGTTTGCTTTTGTTAACATTTCCATGTCCTTTTTGCGTTTATTTTTGTACCACGTAACTTGAATAAATAATCATAATTATTATTATTGAAAATATTATTTAAAACATTCCTATTATTACTGTTTTGGGCATATTTATTTTAGTACACTCTATTATTTGTTCATGGCTAATAAATAAGATAGTTGTGTCATACTCATGTTATATTCATGTACTGCGAATGGTAACATACCACTATAAAGAGGTAAACACTTAAATTAATTCTGCTTCACAAGCGCTTAGGTTTAATTTCGGTAACCGGATTTCAACTATCGTTTTTAAAGCTGATCTTTTCAAAATTTGATGCCTTCAACATAGTCAGGTCTATATTTACATGAATTGGTTTAGTTTTAAAATCTATACGATAGTCTTGCAGCATGTGTTCGAGGGAGTCATATATTCCTATTCTCCCATAAAAGTTTCATATATATGAGAAATTCCTAATAATCTATTTTACAACGAGTTGACTTCGTTTCGGCACATTTGTTGATCAGATACCTGACTTGAAACGATCGTAGAATATCGTAGAATTATTGTTTACAGCCAACGAAATCAAGGCCACCAACACCGTTGTATGGAAGAAAATGTAGCTATAATTGCTTTCCAGAGGAAAGAAATCATGTGAAATTTAAAGAAAGAATAACTTCACAATTTATTTAAAATTAGAGTCAGAGCCAGTCCGAGATACGGGCTTGCTGGGCAGTCGCTCGGGGCGCAAGACTGACGTTCCTGTATGGTATGATCAATGGTAGAAGTCGTCACTACGAGTATATGGGATTCCATCACATAGGAATGAGAAACAGACTTAGTAAAAATTCCACTATATATTTCACCAACAGGACCTGTTTCGACAAGTACATAGTGATCATCAGGATGATCATCTCTTTGGTTTGTAAGGCGTGTAATGGATAACTTTTGATACCCATTAGTTACCATTAACCCTCTAGCCTAGCCAAATATCTATATGTTAAATAAATGGCATTATTAACTATAAACCAGTTTCCCCGAATGTTTAAGAGGAATTTTGCTTTGTAGTTGAATCCCACGTTGAGATTTTTCTTATGAGTTTATATTTGATAACAGAAGCCCTACAATAATTCACAACGGTGCGCAACTGCAGGTTTTGTTAGTAATGTTCATTAATTTATATCCATTGTGATTTAAATGAATCGTTCAATTGCAATCCACGCAGCAAATATTACGAAATACGCCGAATATGGTAAAATCCGCTCTCACTTAACCCATCGGCTACCAAGGTATTTCGCCCCTTACTCCTCCCAAGGAAGAGTTAACTGCTAAATGAAATTCTAATACTATTAGCTATTTCTTACTTAAATGAATATATGCGTTACAAAGTTCTTTTCGGTAAAAATATGCCGGATAAAAAAATTAGATCTCATTTGAGTATATCAGTAAGAAAGCACAGATAAAACTGAAACAATGTATCTCTCGAGGGGTAACGCAGTAATCCCAGCTTAGATTCAAATAAAAATTAGACAAAACCTTGTCTTACACATCAAGCATTAAAAAATAATATCTTCATGCTTTAATAAACAAATACATAGACGTATAAAAAATGAGAAATCATTAAGTGGGAAAGGAAAGTAAAAATTACCTTGAGGTAACTCAGCTACCCTTTTAGTGACCAAAGAAAAATCAATCGATTTTGTCTATTTTATATTATTATTATTAACAAATTATATAATCATTTTATGACAGCATTACATAATTCATGTTCAAATGGTGTCCGTATGGCGGAATGGAGCAGAATCCCATTTTATTCTTCGCAATCAATCCGAAAAAATGACATAAACACATATTTTGGCATTTAATTCGGGGCACACCCAGATAAATATTTTTAACCAGAAGTGCTGTTCATAGCCGGAGCATATCTCAATTATTCCGGATTTCCGCGAATTGAAAAAAGATAAAATGCCCACACCATTCTACATGCTCAATTTTTCGCAGTAGACATTTTGGCAGATTTTCGGTCAGCGGTGTTTTGTTTTAGCCATTACTGAAAAACGGGTGATCGAAAATATGTCACATGAAAAATGCCAAGAAACATGTCAAATGAAATATTTTGCTGTAGTAATACCATGGAGTAACGGACATAGAAAGACGTACAGCATCAGGTCTTGAACCTAAGATCTTTGAAATTCCAAGCGTATGCTTTGTCAAATTAAGTTACTAGCACAGAATTTCTTATTGACTGAACACCAACTACCCCAAGCTTTGTCGAAAGCTGTGAGCTTCCATTTCTTCATCTCTACTATCCCATTATGTCAGTATCTTGAGGTTGAGTCCATTCTGGGTATAGTAGTAAGTCTACTTCAGCTAGCGATCTTAAGATAACTATCGTAATTTCCACTAACGACATGAGCTAGTTTGCAAAATAAATAGGTTTATNTAAAACTCGACAGGCGTGAACAATATTTTTTGAAAAAGGATAGGAATTGTTAGAAAAAAGGAGGTGAACATTAGCAGAAAAATGAAAATAATATATGGAAGATTGAGCCTCAGAAGGAGTATATTTATGTATAACCTCTTCCACACAGGCCGATGATAAACTCTGATAGACATCAGGGAAACAAAGACCGAGACAAAAGCATTAATTTTTTCAGCCAAATGGTACACAATAGTAAACGAGGTATTCTCTCTAGAAAAATACATTGGAAGATCCTTAGATTCCCAGCCGCATGCAAATATACAGCTAGTAGGGTATGTTTGTGCATGCTTATGTAGACCGTTTCTAAAAAGACTGTTAGCCGAGTCAGAAACTCGCTAAGCCGGGTAGACAGTTGACAGAGTAGCATAGTGCTTCAACACAATTCAAGTTTATGTAATACTCTGATAACGGCAAATTTCCGATATTTTATTTTAGGCTCCTGTGGCAAGTTGTAGGAGTAAGAGCATTTGAAGTGCTTTGAGAGGTAATTTCGAACATATAGGCCGCCACCGGGCTTCGAACCCAGGGACGCTTTCACCAATGGCGAACGCATACAAATGGGGTAAAATATAATCTAATATACTTGATGTACAAAATTTCTGCTCTATAACCTCAAAAGAAAATTGAGATTGTATTAAAATCTACGGAGGTGGCCGTGCAATTGTGGACATTCATGATATTACACAGATATTTACTTTTTCACAGCAAAACCTTTTTGCTTTTTTGCTAAATGAAATTCTAATACTATTAGCTATTTCTTACTATTATTATCTTGATTTCAAGTGATTTTTTCAAATAAGGCAAAGAGAATGGTAGCTCCGACTTAACGGCACCTTCAACCGCCACGGTCCTCACCGAAGCAGCCAAGCCAGGCCAGGTTTGGGCCTCTTTCATACGGGGCCACCATGGTCGGACGATCGACAATTTCGGCGGACCCTCGTGTGAAATGTCTCAAGGTGGTGGAGCTGCCGGAACTGGGCGCAAGAGAAGTAGTAGTATTCTGCCACCCAAAACCGGGGGTATTAATAATGGCATCAATATCATCTCTATCATTGTTGTAATTCAATTTATCAAGTTCTTTTTAATACTAATACTTTTTCGCTAGGATTATGGTGGAATGCTTGCAAATGGGATTTTATAAATGATTTATCCAGAAAAATGTCCACCCCGATGCGTGAAGGATTTCTTTGAAGGCAATGCTATGTCGTGGTGGCGAGAGGTCGCGCCACTTTGGAGGCTTCCTTAGAAAGGCCCTTAGCATAAAATTATGGTATTAAGTCCCAATTTCCATGTTCTCAAGGCAACCAAAACACACTATAAGAGTTCGTTTCACGAATTGACGCAATTTGGTAATTTACGAATGCATGGTTCGATTAAGGTATTGGAAGATAAACTTGTAATGAGGCAAACTTTTAAAAAAATAAGAAGCAAAACAATTGAGATTAAAGAGCATCGACCCACCGAGTCTCACCTTACAGGTTCGTAAGTCCCGTACTAGTAGTGGGATGTGCCCCACCGGTTGCGAAACACCGAATAAACTTAGCAGGGAAATTGGGGATCTGGATTAAAATCCCAGTCTTATATACCTTTTTCAGTTCCTTTTAATCCGTGGATCATAATAATGATTTCCAAGGAAATGGAAAAACATGAAATTCTGCTTGGTGAGGCGTGCTCCCTAAGGATAAATATACTCTGAGAACACGCCTCAACAGAAAAGATAATTATCCTTCGGCATTTCCTGGAGATTTTCCTTCAATCTTATACTTCGGGTTACTATTTTTCAATTTACCGATCTCGAGAGATCAAAGGCTTTGCGTTGCGCGAACTCACGATGTTGAAAAATTTTACCACGACCGGTAAATTTCCGAAACTCCACGATTCGTAAATTTTCGTGTCCCGATTACCGGCTTGGAAAAACAAGCGAAAAACGCCGCAGGATTTAGTCATACAATTTGGGAAATCGGGGGAAACGGGCTTAATAATCCCCTTAATAAATTCCGGCATACGCCACAGTAATGCAAACTGATTCATTAATGTGGCTTTGTAGTGAGCTGGGAACAGTTAGGTAAATAGTTCATGCTTTGAAAAACTGTTCGCTACCGGGCATTAGGTCATTTTGCATTCTGTGCGAAAATTAGTTTCAATGGGACGCATGACCTAGGCTTAACTGTATTGGCACTGAGTCCCTTTCACCTCATCCACCTGAATGTTGGTGTCCCATCTACCGCAAGGGGGATTGCCACTGTGAGTATTTTCCAGTGTTTCACGAAGGAGAAACGAAATAATACGAATTCCCCGGCCGACTTGCGTTGGCCCTGTTTTGATTTTTTTACCAACGCTCGCGAATATTTGCACTAAAGGAACCTTTTAGGGTAAAACATCAAAGCGGTAATTCAATACGACTGCCATCTCTCAAATATAGGGTGGATTCACTACGATCTCTTAACAAGAACGGATCCCAGAACTCGATTATTCCGCTGTTTTTGCGGGCGTCCGCTCATAACAGGATGATTGTGTTTGACCGTTCATCACTGTTTTCCTCGCGGAAATGTTCCGAACATTCTGATATCAGAAGGGAAAAGGTATTTGTATTAGAAATACTCTCGCGTATATTTCCGGCAAAACATCTGGAAAGGAACCTCTCCTAATGGCCTTAATTCCTTTCCACTCTCGGAAATACTATTATCCGAAAAATTCTCGATTTCAAATTTCGGTACGAAAATCAGATTTCGGTACGAAAACTCCCAAATAGCCATGTGGGCAACGCGTTCGACTTCGGTGAAATCGGTCCTGTGTTTGATTTACGGTAGGGGCCTTCGTGCGAAATGACCAAAGCAGTCGAAGCACTTACAATAATGCGATGCTTCGGTACGAAATATTCGTTCTGAGAGGAGGATATATGAAGAGATTACAAGGCGAAGATATTACTCATTCGCGTCAACTTGGCCAACACTCAGTAGCCTTCTACGCAGGTGGGCCTGGTCCATTTCAGAAAATAGGGGAGGCACCGCTTTCTGAGAGAGGAGCCATGTGCAAACAGCATTCTCACAATGAGGTATGGCGGGCAGATACCCCTCTTCTCAACTTATTCCCTCTCTTGCGAGTTGCTATGCTAAAACTCGACAGGCGTGAACAATATTTTTTGAAAAAGGATAGGAATTGTTAGAAAAAAGGAGGTGAACATTAGCAGAAAAATGAAAATAATATACCTGAATAAGATCTTGCCGGGGCATAAAAATACACATTGGACCGGTTCTGACCGAAATATTATATCGATGTTAGAAAGGCATTCCCTATGCTTACGATAAAGATGGAATAAAATTCATTTCTAAATGTACAGCTTTCATGAGGTCACGGCCATTACAGCCGCGCTTACTTTGTCGACTAATTAGTGACTAAGAAGAGAAACGAACTAATAAATTGCAACTCTCCCATTATTGATTCTTAACTGAGTTGCAAGCGCGGAGATAGGGAGACGGCGAAAGAAGTTCCTATTACAACCGATTGCATTCGGTATTTCTTCTTCTCTGTAATTGGAAAATTTAGCCGGAAGTTATCACCAGGAGAAACTTCTGTCTTGGTTCGCTTTTCCAAGCGTGAATTTCTTTAATAAAGGTTTTCAATTTTTTTTCATTCAACTTTCAAAATTAACGAGAGAATTTAAAGTTTCCCGAATGTGATTTTTCATCTCAATCAGCTAACCTCTGTGTATCTCATACATTGGTGAAAATCATTCATAGGAAAAGGAATTTTCAATTTGCCTTTATTAATCATGCATCTTTCAACATTCCTCAAAGATTCTAATTAATGCATTTATCCACCACCACCACCAAGAAATCTCCACTTACATCAACCTTACGTGATGAGTGAGCTAGTTATTCAGCGAATCAATTCATTAAGTTACTTTTAATGGGTGTATTTATATAGGTAAAGTAGTACTAAGCAATTAGTTGCCTAAAATAGCAAATAGCTGTAGACAACGATGCAAAATTTAATCATTCTCATAAGAAAGTAATTAGCGTAATCAATTATTTTAGATTTCGCCTCAGCTTCAGTCCCAATAAAAGTCTATTGAATTTCCAGCATAAATGTTATAAAATCAATAACTTCGACTTTCAATTCATGGAATGTCATCTAAAAACAAGAAATAGAGGAAATATTTTTGCTTTTTCTCCACAAACCGACAATTCCCTCTACTGATTTCGAAGATGATGCGAACAAGTCGAAACCAGTAGTGCGAATGATTTATTTTTTAAAACAAATTTTTGACGAAGTTATTTTCTCTATGTGTATTGATTTTATTTTTTATCTTAAATTTCCAGATCTTAAATTCTGAATTTAGGAATTAATATTTATATATCTATAATCTATATATCATCTCTAATATACAAATGGGGTAAAATATAATCTAATATACTTGATGNATTTTAAGTTGCGACTAAAATTTTGCGGAAATACACGGGGCCTCTAAAAAATCATCTTTTCGGTCGTGAAGGTCCGCTTGCAACTACATCCTCTTTGAGTTTTACACAGGAAAATGTCTCGGCTGCCTACCTTACTCTCTACAGATTGAAAAAGTACCATCACTATGAACTCTCTTATCAGATACAGTGAATTAGAGATGACTTTTGACGGTATAATTGAAAACCAAGCAAAAAAACTTCTTACTCAACTTGGTTTTCTGAGCAACAATTTAATGCCATAAATATATTTTGCTAGCCACGGAGTAAAATATTGATTCTAAAGATTATTGAAGAAAAAGTGCAGTAGATTCTTTGCAAATCGTCAAACTTCCGGAAAACATCGGCAGTTTGAATGCGATGTTTTAGCACGGAATGCAGAAAAAGATATCAACGCGTTATTCCTCAAAAAGAAATTTTCATTGTGACCTTTTTGATGCACCTAAACGAGTATTCGATCTTCACTAACGCTCAGGAACTACCTCTACTTCTTTCAGTGACCGTATTTGGCATTTATTTATACATATTAGGAAGAAATAAATGGCAACTTATATAAAAATATGCAGGAGTTAATACTGTTACGGTGTGTGAAAAAATCTTACCAAATAACAAATAAAAATCCGGTCTGATTAATCAGAGTGGAATATTTTTCACAGAAACTTACTTAATAAATAACGTTCTGAAACACATAAAAATTAACAGACCAACTAATAGTTTAAAGTTACGAATTAATTTGTCAGATAAATATTTCTACTATCTTAGATATAGTAACTCAGTCTGATTGTTTGATACTGTTACATATTGTGATATTCACTAGTTTTGATGTCTTCATCAACTCCAATAGAAAATAAATTTTAAATAACCTATCCATGAATATCTATGGAAATTCATACAATGAATCTTTTAAGTTCTCTAAAATCATAGTTCAATCGAACAGCAATAAGTGCTTTATTGACAAAGAGATGTTAGAAAGTATTTTCTTACCTTTAACCTCCAGATACTTGAATGACCGAAACAGCCTGACCGGGGAATTCCGTCTTACTAGAAATAAAGACATTATTCTTGAGTCGAATCATTGCAGGAAAATTCACTTAAATCACATTTACATCAACCATAATCCAAAATCAGTGGCTTTTCACGCACTTTTCAATGTAACAGCGTTAATCAATTTTGTTTTTTAATAATAGTGGTGCAAGTTATGCTTAAAATAATGCAAGTTTATCAAATTTAGTGTTACTTACATTGCATTTATTATCTGCTTAGAATAATTTAATGAAATCTGTTTGGTTGCTACTAAACATGAAAATTTCTTAATTAGTACAAAGGAAACTTTAAGGATAGTGGTAACAACCAACTGAAACGTCAAATTTTACGTAAAAAGGGCAAAATTAATGTTAATTCAATCTAATTTGATTCATTATAATAAATATAAATAACATTTGTCAAATGTCAATCCGTCATAAGAGTAAATAGCTTTTTAGAGGTGATATGCGACAAACATTTCATAAAATTGCCATAAATCTTTAAATACTTTCGCCTAATTTTATTCAATTAATATTTCTTATTTTGCACTTTTCAATTTTACAGCGATGATCAATTTTGTATATCAATAATAGGTTTGTAAATGTTTAGAAAAATATAAGTTATTCAAATTTACTCTTACTTATCGTACATTGCATTTACCACCTACTTAGATGATATACTTACACTTTTCATTAAAAGTTAGTTAAGTAGTTAAGTTATTAATACGTCTGGTTCACATCCGTAATGATATGTATGTACTACAATGTATACAAATAAACAGCCAATGATTAAGTATTCAATCCATTGAGCGATATATTAACCTTAATTTAATGATCAATTCTCAATTTCAAGCATGAAATACAAACTTTCTCTCGGTTTCATTAACACCTTTGTAAAACCTCTCTGCTACATATAGCTCATAACCGAATGTAATCAAGATGGCGGAAAGCGTTACTCATTGGCGGATTAGGATTCATGTCTATGTTCAGCCTCTTTTGTTTGTGGTTATTCAGTTGTTAATGCAGTATGCCCTGGTATGGTTGAATAGTTGGATCTGACACATTACACAATTCATAGGTAATGGAATTCACCGAAACGTAGTACTATCATCATGCAGAAAAGATGCTGTAGCATGAACATTGCCAGCTGATAGGTAATTTGGCGCATCTTCTTGCTTGCAACCTCCGAAGTCACCTTCCAAGTAATTCAACTCGACGCCGTCGTTAGTGCAACAGAAACACTGAACGATATAATACCAGCATTGGACACACACAATCGTAAGTACGATTTTAATTGCTTTTCGTAACAATAGCATATCACTACTAAAGCTATGTGTGCAAATGAAATTCAAGATAATTAACTAAACATTAGAGTTACTCACGTGTGATTAGGATATCAGGGAACTCGTCGATATGCTCAATCTATAATACATCTTCTGGAACATTTAGATTACATGATAGCATCATATAATTTCTCTTTTCCGATCGCGATTACAGCAGTTCACATTTCCATTTCTCACACTTTCTGCATCACATTCATTTTTTTATCGAATAAGCACTCACACACTAATAGATATGTATTTCATGCGCCACTAAGATATGCACAGAAAACAATTGGTTCACAGTTCCTTCTTCTGTCCGGAAAATGATTCTAAATAGATAATTTGTTTACGGATATGTTCCATAGCACCAAATAACCACTATGGCTAACTGTTATTTCCTTTGTGGGCACTCTTTCTGCGACCACTACACGTCCTGCGATCACCGGTGACGGGTTTTGAATCTAAACTGGCTTTTCAGTAAAACTTTCCTCCTAAAATAGGCTTCAACCAATCACGAGCTCCTTAAACGCATGACTCGAATTTCGTGTCGTTTCTTAGCAATGGGCCAGGGAGCTCCGCAGCTAAGGAAACCGATACGTTACTTGCCGGGCGATTCGTTCGCAAACTCGATCAAATTACATGCTTATGTCTGGGGCACTCAAAAGTGTCCGTTTTCTGCTTTTGAGGGTCATTTTGAATTAGCTTCGTGAGTTCGTCTCGTACGAGTTAATTTATAAGGGCGCAGTGAATGTGGAATAATATAATTCTTTGGAATATAAATTTACACCATTGTTCATACATTGTTGTACCATTGTTGATACATTGTTTCACCGTTATTGATACATCCGACGAGAGACGCATGTGCCGATATACCATCAGTAGTGACGATACAAATTTGTTGAATATACCTACATCATCCTCTACATAAAGTACTTTTATCACCTCTGTGTTTTCGCGGTTTTTTTTGCCCCCCCCCCCTTCTTGTTTGTTTTCCGTTGGTTTTTCTCCAAAAACCTTCAGTTGAGGAGTTTTTTTCCACAACCCAAATCTGTGTTTTTCCAAGTATATATATTTAGTTACATGTATTAGTTTATTTGCAATGTTTTATATACTGTATTTAGAATTTTTCTTTTACTCATGTTTGAANTGCATAAATAGTCGCAGAATTATTGGTACCATCTTCTGTAAAGTAATTTATCGTTGTTATTACAATTTCCACACTACTATTTGGTGCATAACCTGGTGGTAGTGGGTAGAGTTCATACAATATAATTTATATACGTGGATAAGATATAGAAAAACAGCAATTGTATGAGTTATATTAGGGGAAACACTTTATATCTGCCTTAAATTTGCTTTAAAAAGAGGAAAACCCCTCGGAAAACCTCCCTTAGCTCTATATACCGATCAACTTCTTCAGAATTCCAAGTACAAAAATTTACAAAGTGATATGTACGTAAATGTGTATGACTGTATTATCATTAGCCCGAAGGGTGATTTGAACCAGATTCTTTTTACCATAGACGACTAAAAGCTTTGGAGGGGCTGAGGAGACTAGGCAAAATGAGGAGTGAGGTAGTTGCCCTTATTTAATCACTGAGATAGAATAATATAGGAGGAACAAGTAAGTGAAGCAAAATGACTCTATTAGTACGACTCTATTAGTACGACTCTATTGTAACACTTTTCACAGCATCCAAAAAGGAGAGATCTTATTCAGTGCAATTATTCAGCATCAATCATGCCTCAGCAGCTTTCATATTATCGCAGCCTTGAGTTAAAGTGAGATAAAAGTATATGAAAGATATATTTTTCTCTATCTTGTACCGAATGACAAAAAATATTCCATTCCACAGGACATTGAAGCAGGACCGCATAGTGATATGAACGAAGAAAAAAATTCCTCATAAATTACGGTTAGACGTGTTTTCTTTGATCTGTACACGCATACGTTTTGTGAGGGTGTTTAATATTACTTAATAATGCCATTAACTCTAGAAATTCATGAAAAGCTGACTACTTGTAATGTATAATTATTTTTGTTTCACATGTGTAATATATTTAGTATTTATACGTATGTATACAATTAGCACGTAGGTAGTTGGTATGTATTATGTTTGTATCATGCACTTATAGTGTAAATGTCACGTAATTATGTAAGCACAAGATTGCCACCAGCCAAACAGCCTAACCGCAGTTTAGTAATGACAGTAATCAAATTGATGAAGAGACTGTTTAAGAAATAGGAAGAGTAAAGGAGCGTAATATAGATAATGGAGTGAAATGATATCAGAGCCGAAAACGCATTGTCCAAAACGATAAAGCATCTAATCGCAGCGTTGGTAATGATAAATTCTCAGAACCATGTCACAAGCGAGTTTAAAAATAACGCGTGGTCGTAATGGGCAGATACCGATCGAGTCATTAACTTGAAGACCTACCAAAACGCGCTCCAACGAGATTAATTGAAGTGAAGGCGAAGTCATCAATGGAAGGTAAGTAGACCGTTAATTGAGACATGAGGAGTACGCAACTGCGGAATTGTAGCGCTTTGATTGAGCGCGATCTTCGTTGGTGATGCTCATCCGTTGTGCCTCACCGCCGGAGGCAATTGGTGCTAGAGAAAATAAATAAACACGAAAGAAAATGTCGCAAGCATAGTGGATCTGGAGGAAGATTGGTGGTAATTGCGATAAATTGATGAGCAAAAGGAAGGAATCAAACTTTTCTTTTTCGAGGAAAATGCGTGTATCTCTGGTCGCCGAGAAGATGATTACAGCAAGAGGTATTACTGAGCTGTGAGGAAGTTCACAAAGTCGATAGCGCAAATTGTCGGTATGGAAAGTGATTTTAAATTGATTGTATTCTCTTTCACCGCAGTTCATTGTCATGACTCATAAAAATTGAAAATAGATTTTAAATTTCAATACAAAATATCACGAGAGGTTTTCCAGAGGTCATGAGTGGTCTATGCATAACAAAATCCACTACTTCGGCCTCGACTTTGTGGTAGCTATTCATGATGAAAGGAACAAGAAACACTTATACACGTTACCACAGGATAATTTAATGAAACCACCTAGGTTTCGACGACGATGACGCGACGTGTCGAAACCTAGGTCGTTTCATTAAACTATCCTGTGGAAACGTGTATAAGTGTTTCTTATTCTTTTCATCATGGCCTATGCATGATTATTTTTTCATTTTAATTCTAATTTCGAACTTTGATCAAGTGCTAATACATCGGGATGGCAAACAGCGACAGCCAGGGTGTAATGGTTAGCGTATGAGGCGGCTTAAGTTAGCAAGTTCGATTTCTATCTGGTTATTGTTTATCTAAATCTGTTTCTTCCACAAATTTATTTCCTCTTCGAGAATATTTCATCAATTTTGATGTTACATTCAGTATGAAATCTTTGCCGAGATACTAAGAAGTGCTAGTTAACATATTTGCCTTTATTTTTTGCCTAGGAACCTATCCTCAGCTTATCGTTTTTAGGCAGTGGTAAAGGTTCCCTCGTGAGAATGAAACGGGAAACAAGGGAAGGAAACGGATTAATTAGACGGATTATTAAAAAAAGAGCATTTCAATAAGTATTCTATCATCTGCAGAGGTCGATGAACAATAAAAGTAGCTGATAGCATTGCTATTGAAATACGCATTAGGTGGTTCCTAGAAGGCCATTTAATCCATTTCCTTTCCCTTGTTCTCCGCATCGGTCTCAGAGAGAAAAAAGCGAATCGCCGGCTTATCGGCTCTTGGAGCCTTTATAAGCCTCTAGTTGTTTAACAGTCGTGATCCAAATCCTTTCGTTACATAAAGTCTGCTCTCATCTGTGTGAATGGGTATTTGTAGTGTATATTTTTCAGTCTTGTTATTGACAAATCACTATTTGTTATCTTCTCCTTTCTTAAAGCAGACTTAGGTTTTCTTAAGCCAATTAGCGAATTAGTTCCTTCTTTTGTTAGTCTTTTTTCTGTTTAGGCCCTTTAAAGATATCTCTTTTTCATATACAATGAAGAAGGCTTTACTATAGTGTGAAATGAGTAGAGACAATAAGCCGCAATCTTTCCCTTTATAAAGAACTTTTATAATTTNTGCAAAAGTACAATGAAGAAAACTACTTTGTGGATTAAAAAACCTAAGCTAAGAGCTCAGGGAAAAATCTCCACTGATATCTCCACTGATATTAAGTTCGAGTGTAAACAGATGTGAAAAAATAGCGATATGACTGGGACTCGAACCCAGATATTTCTTTCAGATATTTTTTTCACATCTGTTTATACTTGGGTCTTAGGCGTACACCTCAATGTACAAAGATAATAACCTTATCCTTTCTCTTATTCAATTTTGAGTTCCTGAATGGAAGCAAAAATCATGCAAAGTCGTAAGAATTGCGAAGCAATTGATAAAGTTAAGTCATCTTTCCTTAACAGTAAAATATTGTGATATCTTTCTACCATCTTACTCGTATTACTGTCTTTTATAGGTATGAACATGTATATGCATGTATCTACGTCTACCCATATATTTTTTCATTCATACATAGCGTAAAGAGTTTTGGCGTAAAATCATACTTCTTTTAGAAAAATCTTCTTCGGGGAGATCAACATTAAATTCATTATTCTACACTAATGGACCTTTAAAGAAATGATAACCAGTTATTATTAGTTCAATATTTCATGAAAAACGAGATTTATTTAGCATTATCTGTAGAGGTTGAAGGTAAGTGCATTTCTTCACTCAAGTTTCTTAATATTGCATTTCTCTGACGTCCACCAACGTGGTATCTGTCATGTATTTATGGACTTAAAATTATAGCGGACGTCTGAGTGAAGTGTATTAACGTGCAATGTTATTGCAATGCAATAAGTATGCTAAAAAGTACCGAAATTCTCTCTGTTACAAGAATTTGGCATACTTTCTATTTGATCAGCAGATTTAGGAACACCATACGATATTTTGTTACTAAAATAAGCTGTCGTAATGCACCCGACGGGGATTTTTTAAATATTCTTATCGAGAGTCCTCCAAAGTATAGCGTTACGTCAAGAGAAATGCATAGGTGAATGGATGTTAAACATAAAAACGAACCCATACAATTCTGAACTGCATCGGCTCCTACGAATCGCCGCTTGAATAAAGCTCTTAGGAAAAAGATCTACGCGTTTTTTTCGAAAATATTGCAAGTAAAATCGGCTTTCTAGTGGTACGTTGCTACGCCTACTTCCGAATCGAAATTTGAATAGGACTTGAAAATGTCATGAAAGTAGCTGAAGTCGATAGTCATCCTGCGCAGAATCGGAAATTTAAGCATTTTATCAACCAATGAGCGTTTACTGAGTAGATTCCTATTTAAAAACGAGGCATCCCACGAAATTTTTCGCAATTTTTTGTGATCAAAAATATTAGTTTTCCCCGTCTCCATGATAGCTTGATGTTTTTATTCAGTGAGTGTATGGATGCGAATTAATTGCCATTGCTTTGAAGTCATGGTATCGTTTGATGTAATTAATGATCGAGGAGTTTTGGTTAGCAACCTAAACGTTCCCGTGCCATACGCAGCATTCACCACTTACGGTTTATGTACCCCTTCCGGTCACTTTCGGCTAATTTCGGTTAATTGATGCAAGTGCAAGCGTTTCTACCGAGCTTCCCAAGCGTGCTCCTGCAATCCTCTACTATCCAGCATCCTTTCATTAGCTACTACCTTGCAAGCCTTTGCCCGTATCCTAACACAACGAGGCACAAGAAGGGTCATCTACCACAAGGGACCCGGTTCAAATGGCTATTCCTTCTATGTAGTAGTGTTATTTAAAGTGTTTCGGTCATTTCGCACAATCGGGACCCGAACAAAAATAGAACTCGGGACTCTTTCACTAATAGCGAACGCGCTACCCACTTAGCTATCCGGGGGACTCCTCCGCTTCCTCAGACTGTGGTGAGTAATTTTTAACAAATATAGAAAAATATTCGACGTAATGAATTTTCTTACAGCTATGTTGTTTGCCATCTGCAAAATCAAAAGGTTACCCTCGTACGTTAAGGGTCTTTCAAACTCGGGGTCCGATTACTAGGAATAAATGGAACCCCCTTCTTGGCCGGCCCTTTTTTATAAAAAAATTGTTATAAAACAGACCAAGCGTTATAATGTGTACCTAAGATGAAAAATAACTTATGTTCACTTTGGGGTCCGGTGTCATATTGTTTTTTGAAGTGAACATCATAGTTAATATTCTATTTATATGAGGGATAAGTAAATGGATTAATTATGGTCTTCACTTTAACTCTAAGAAGACAATATAATACTGGCCCAGAAAGTGAACATTAGTTAAAATCCATTTTAAGCATACATTAAGATACCGGGCCTCAGGATATCAATAGCTGTGTACATACAAAAAGAATGCATGGAAGTAAAATGACTTAAATGGCATAAAAGGAGAATAAGAACAGTTCTACAGGAGAGAAGAGCCGGTTGAATATGGTGTATGGAATACTTAAAGAGATGTTTGTACGTTGTTTCGGGAAAAGTACTGAATTGTCAAACGGAAATACGTTTGTGTGATAAATTGGTATGGAGGCGTATGGAAAGTAAACGAGAAAATAATAGCGCGCTAAACCCGAAATAGAAATGCGTGGGGGGTACGTATGCATGCACAGATTTAATGAAGCCATAGAATTGCAAATAAATTTCCAGGGAATTCAATATAAAGCGAGTAAAATGTTTTTCTTTTATATTTGGAGTGAGTTTGTATTGTTTTTGGATTACGGCCCGATATCGTGATAAAGTTAAAAGAGTCAATTCAAAAGTCAATTCAAAACTCAACTTTAATGACTGAGCGAATGAGTTTCTCGTTATTCAACGCTTTCTCTATGGAATGATACCCACCTATTCTGTTTGCAACAAAAAACAAAGCCTCCTCAAGCCAAACAAAGCTTTGTTTCACTTCTCCCTTTGAATATTTATATGAGGCAAAACTCACATTAAGCGGCTGATTCGAGCGACGCACTTAGCAGGTATTTAAATACTTCAGATTGAAGAACATAGTATTTAATATATTTTTGTGGGTGCGTTGGAAGGCTGCGTCATCGCAGTGTTATAATAGCTCAATTACGTTTAGCGTTGCTCACATACTCTCATTGTCTATAGAAATGGCAGGAAGTATCTCCTTTTAATGCTTTTAAGCCCCTTCCTTTCAATCTATTATGGCATAGGGTTAGAAAAGATACTACTCTCAATCTCACCCAGAAATAGATGTCGGGATGGCAGGGCTATCCCGAGACACGGGTGTGTCGGGCGATCGCCCGGGTCGCCGCAGTTTGGGGGATGCGTGACGTTAATTGGAGGTTTTTATAAGGCGTCGATCATTACATTAACAAACAATTTATAAAACAATCTTTGGGGAGCTGACAGTATAGATAAATGATTACGTGTTTACATATTTAACTTGTACATGAATGTAAGATATGGTGTTTAATTGATAGCAAAAATATTTAAGCAATGATAAAAATTAGGTATATTAATAAATTAATTATCTAATTACGTCTATAAGTAAAATTTCCGTCAAATTGATTTCGAGTAAAAAGTTTCTTTGCCAATTACCAAAGATTGCCTATCGTAACCAGTAAGCCTAAGATCAGTAATAATCACCGTTTATTAAAGTGTATTTCCATAATTCATTCTATTTACTATATTGATATGTGGTAGTGGTTAGAGTGATAATATTTGGATTATTAAATAAATATAACTTTTTTTATATATTCTAAGGAATAAATAACATCACCTCTTGAGATAGTGGAAGCGTTTTAAAATTGGACATCTTTAAAGTTTTAATACGAGGCTCTTCGTGACTCCTAGCCCGGGGCGCTAATATACCTCGGGCCGGCCCTTTATGATGGAATCGGTGATAATTTTTGTATGGTTAATGCAATGTGACTAATATTTCAATGCATGGATATCTAAGAAAGAATCACCATTAGTAGAACTAGTACCTCATTCTTAGTGATTATATGTTTGGACATGTTATATTGGTTACTCACCTTAATACGTATACCCTATTTGTATCCTTATAGCGAGTGGCTATGATTATGGAGTAGCAGTATGGTAATAAGATGCGGAAAATAATTGTTACGATATTCCTAAATGTCATCAAACTTTTTAACCTAGCTATTTGCAAAGCTCAGTATTAAATTTCACGCAACTGATTTCTGTGATACAGTATCAATGTGTTTTAGATTTGATATGTATTGATGTATTCTGGCAGTAGAAATGATGACCTAAAACATTTTCGAATATGGCATTTCTTAGTTTCCCTTAGCTAAACCGAGCAACTTGATCAGTGGAATGTTAAGTTAATGCGTTTGTGCGAGTGATATTTGATTTAGAACTCGAGACGACCAAACTCCGGAGATGTATAACGACACGCATAACTACACGATAACTTCCTTTATGTCAGTTGCTCACTAAGCTGCGTCTAAGCCGGTAGAAGTGTCGGAAACAACAGTTTAACCCCTAGGCTCGTAATTGGCATCTTCTGTAATTATATTCGTGGAAGCAGTATGCGAAAGGGAATGAAACCACACGCTAACTCAAGAACAGCATCTGTAGCCACGCCCAAAAGTCCGACGCGGAGAGTTTCTCGCCGATAAGTTATCGAATTATAACCAATTCACGTGGAAGAGCGTTCTCCCGAGCTATTTTACTTGCTTAGTTTTTGAGCTCGTTTTACATTTGCGAACCCTGGGAGTGGATTGAAAAGTGCTGGAAATATACAAAACGACTACGCTGTCAGAAATTGATTCAAAAGATCCCCAGTGAGGTAAATTGGCGCACGAATCATAGGATTCACGGACAAAGATTACATCACGTATATATAAATGAAATGAGTATATATGATGCGCATGTTAATGAAAGTTATATAAGGTTTACAGGCATGGTAGTCCTCATTATGATGAAGAACATGTCAAATCCAACTGCAAATTTCTTCTCATTTACAAATTAGCGACATGTATTGAATTTTAACCGTTTTTAAGTTAGTGAATTTTAACCGTTTTTAACTACGTTCTTCCTTCAAACATTTACCACCCTTTTGAGGATGCACCTTCAATAAACTCTTTGATAAACTCCTTCAAAGTTACTTCCATTCGGGAAATTCTAGTTGGATCGTAGTTTCACTCGGGTAGTTACTTGTTTTTTCCCCTATCAAAATATCATTAATCGAATATTTTCACAAAACCTTGCGTAATAAATTGATAAAAGTGATAAAAATTCAGAGAGTGAAATATTTAACAAATTATAACGGACTAAATAGTGCAATATTTGGTGAAACTTGGCCGTAATTTTTACTTCATAAGTAAAGGCACAGAAAAGAAAGAAAGAGGAGTACCTTTTGAAAGCGGTCGCATGTCTTTTTTTCTGTGGACTTGTTCAGGTATTGTCCTTAGATTGGAGCAAATATTACCAAACTATTTTACCTGCCTGATTTTTCAACTTGGATGACCTCTCTAAAATCGATAACAAAATCGATCAACCACGAGAACTTGCCATAGAACGATAATTACCAGTGACAAAAATCAATTCGCAATTTCCAGTGGAATAAATCAGGAATCAGCTATCGGATTTGCAGAACTGCGAAAATTGGAACTTTTCTTCGAATTCAAGCAGTACTAAGAAATTTCATTTTGCCCATGAAGGTGCATCAGATATGTATGAACTCCGTAATTGAAATTTTTTCGTCGCCAGTGGAAGTATTTTATACTTCACTCGAAAAGAATTACCCCTAGCAAACGAGCATCATTTCGTAATGTGAATTGTTTCAAATGTGAGCTTTCTCTTCTCTCCATCCGGCCCTTCTCAATTCCTCTCTCGCCTCAAACAAACAAACGCCCACGCCCTTCCACGAAACGCCAAAACACCACAAAAACAACTCCATTTCCCCCATGCTGCGAAATGGAATGTATCTGGTTTATCGTTTGCTTCGTTGCAAGGATCCACCTAAACTGAACATCTCTCAATCTAACCTATCGATCGATCCGTCCTTTCCGCCGGAGTTCCGTAGCTTCGGCGCGCGTCAAACTGTTCTCAAAAATGATAAAGGAAAGTCGTGCTCTTAACGTTCGGCGTGCGGAAACTGTCGGCGGGAGCATAAGGAAGTTGAATGGATGGAGCGAAGATTAGGATTATCGCGGGGAAAATCATTTCTCGGCAGGAAATGCAGAAATTAGCTATTCCAACAGCTTTCGAAGGTATTTCCACCTCTATGATGGAGTAGGAATGGAAAGGGTAATGAGAAATGAAGGTAGTGATTTGTGTTATTTCGGAAAACGGCGGTGTTTGGGAGATAAAGTTCGTGAGTTCGAGTTCCTACTAATCCAATTTTTCTCTTTATCGACTGGTTGGGTATGCTATGTAATTTTTTTTTATTATTACCTAAACTAAGCAAAATCACATTCTATAATAATAGCAATGATAATAATAATAACAACAAAAACCTCTTTAATGGGAACAGGAGGAGCTCCCGGGTAGCCAACAGGGTAACGCGTTTGACTTTGGTGAAAGCAGTCCCGGGTTTGATTCCCGGTGGAAGTGTACGTGCGAAATGACCCAAGCTTTCGAAGTAATTTTAACAATACTACTANGGCTTGCAGGGTACTAATGTAGATGTAGATGTAGATGTAAAGTATATCGGTACTTCAACACCCGACCTTTTGCGCAAGTTTAATTTCGAACGCATCTTAATGTTAGGCTAAATTAATCGACGGTCGATATTATCTCAACAAGAACGTGGCCATTGGCGATGCCGTACAGTCGGACGAAACCACATCGCCCTTGCCTACAGAATCTCCAAAAAGGCATTCATAAATGTTTTGGCCGGGTAGCTTGATAAAGCAACCCACCGGTATTGGGAGACCCGGATTCGAGTCCCGGTCTTATAAGACTATTTTTTCTTAGCTGTTTCTCCTTGGAAATTCCTCAAATTGTATTTTTCCACTGAATGTTTGAAATGAGGTATGAATATGATAAAAGTATCAAAGCACTTTCAAACATTTAGGATTGTTTCTTATATTGCTTCGCTTTCCTCAGTAACATAAGTTACGACTTCTTAAATGGGTAAACATGTTGCAACTGAGGACCCAAACAACCTTCTGACTGACGTTTGTGCAGATAGAATTAAGGTTGATTATTTTCTGAGCAAATGCGTAGCCAAGGGGGTGGTTTTGGGGATTCAAACCCCTACCCCCAAGAGAACGGAGCCAATACTATCGTAAATGAAAGTATGCGAGAAGATTGCCTTTCACAGTTATGCCATCCAAACACCGCTGGAGGTTCGCAGGGTATGTATTTTATATAAATCAGTCAATATTATCATTATATTCTGGGCGGAAGTGATTATGTCCCTGGATTGTAGGCAATTCAGTGTTTCTCCATGGCTCTAAACCCCCCGATGGTGAACACAGAAATTTCATCAAACACGCGAGCCAAAGATGTCCCCTTAAAAGAGACTACCATTCTTTCGTACAAGTATTTTGTGTTTTCGCAACACAATTTTTGTGCCGTTTATTTAAGCCGAAAAGCACATCAACAAAGCTGAGGCCTATTTAGATCATTAGAACTATGCAAGCAGAAAAATAGCTATCCGTAGACAAATTATGTTTTTGTTAAATGATTATTACAATGAATGACAATAAGGTTTTCGAAAGAGTTTTTTATCTGAGGTTACAACATTCTGATATCTGAATTTATACAAAACCTTTCAGAAAATTGGCGGGTCGATCTGAAACCTTCAGCGGGCCACTTTCTGGTCCGTGGGACATATGTTAGACAACCCTGATTTAGACAGTGTTAATATAAATTAGTATTAAGTATACGTGAGACAAGCTAACATTCTCAGTTGCGAATTTCTGGGGAAATCGACAAAGGAGAACTCATAGTGTATCTAAAATTTTGTAAATTTCATTCGATTAGTTACACCGTTAAGAAACAAATTACAAAACTTGGATATTAAACTGTAAATGTACTTATAAATGCACGTACACTACTGTAATTTTATGTAATACTGTAGAATGATACGATTCAATATCAGAAATAAATATGTTGCTTATGTGATATAACGATATAAATTTCCTACTTAGGTACAATAACATAGATAAGTACGCATACTGAACAATAAAATATCTAACAGACATTTGATGGAATTGTTTTAAACTGTGATTCAATGACATGTTAGTAATTATAATTTATGAGATTCTTGTAACTTTTTGAGAAATAGCGACAAGAATTCATTCAAATATCGGGTCTTTACCGGGTTGTAATGAATTGGCGAGAGATTCTTCTGCATTTATACAGCCGACTTCAATTTGAAGTTGTCCTCGAAGGACTTTCCAAGAGAAGCTGTCGTCAAAAAGAAAATCTTACTCCGCAGTGAAGATCTAAAGGCTGAATGAAGTCACGTGCGACCTAATGCCACTGAATCCTTACGACTAATAAAATGAATTGACAGCACGAAGTCATAAATGAAAAGTGTATAAAAAAGAACTCTTCTTATTAAAAGAATATATAAACGCATTTACGGACAGTTTGCAACTTAAAGTATAAGAAATCTTATATTGTATTCAATCACCTAGGGATATTATTTCTCGGCAATCGGATGAATATTTCCAAAAGTACTCTAAAGTTGATGTGAATTACATTTATCGTCGGTTTCGATCGAAATAGAGAATTATTAAAAGTAGATTTTCACGGTTGATGGGACGAATTTGTGTGTTGCATACATTTCCACAATTACGTATGAGTAGCGATAGTGACTTCCTACTACCATACTCTGATGAATGGGATATTTCTAATTTGTTTTTTGGTACAGGATAGAGAAATGGAACTTTATTTTTGTCTCAGATTTGTTCATGATTCTGATGATATGAAATCAACGAAGTTATGAATGACACTAAAAATGGCACTGATTAAGGTCTCTCCGCTATGAAAAGTGTTACTTAAAGAGTCATTGTGTTTCATATACGTGGACTTGTTCCGCTTATAGCATTCTATCTCAGTGAGGAAAGCAATGGCAAACTACCTCACTCCTCATTTTGCCTAGTAAGCCTCATTCTCCTCTCCGACGCTTTCAGCTGATGGCGGAGGGAATGAGGTTCAAATCAGCCTGCGGACTGAAGACTGTACAGACAGCGATAGTGACATGGATATCAGATTTTCAATTGTTATTGAACGATGTTGTGTAGATGAAAAAGTCCGTGAGAGATGTTACCTTGCGTTAGTCAGGCCTCACTTGGAATATGCGTGTAGTGTATGGGACCCTGCAGAGAAGTGTTGTATTCGGGAATTAGAAAAAGTGCAACGGAAGGCGATACGTTTTGTAAAGAATTGTTACGACAAGACAGTGAGTGTAACGCAAATGCTTCAGGACGCAGGATGGGA
>KZ308319.1:668780-683438 GCA_000376725.2 Ladona fulva
AAAACGTCTATATGGAATTTCTTAGTTAAACTTTGATTTTTTTATTAATTGAGTAATACTTATTCCTTTTATATTTAAGTACTCGATATTCTTTTAATTATTCAAAATTATATTTCGATTTCCTGAAGTAGGCTGTTATGGTGAAATGCAGCATTCAAAATCAATTTTGTATTATAGAAAATACTAGCTGTTCTGTATTAATTGTATCGGTTTTATCTTTCCCACCAAAAGAGTTGGCTGAAATTCTCTAAAACCATTCACAATTGATATCGCTAGATATTCGCAGTTCGAGGATCGAGCGATTGAGGTCACCCATTAACGCAATTAATGCGATAATGTAAGGGATAAATTGATTGCGTTGTAGTGGTGTTCTAACGAGAAGCTAATCAGCTTCATCATTGTCGACACTCCATTATGGAAAGACCCTTCCCATAGGTAACTGATCGTCTTGAGTATTTCGACTCTATTACAGACCTTCGAGACGTATAATCCCTCTTTCCAAATCCTCTTATATCTACGGCATCTCTGCTGCTTTACGTTCCTCTACTCCTCCCGCCAAGTCTGCCAGCAGTAAAAACCCATTCAAGATGAAAAACTGAGAGGGAAGTGGCTTTGCAATTAAAATACGTTCCAGTAAATTACAGTTAATTAGAATTGCTTAAGAATTTCTATGAAACGAGCGATCTCGACAACGGCCATGACCCGTATCTTGAAAGTAAATTTATAAATATAAAGGAAAACTATATACTCTTCCCTTTTTCTGGATAGTGATTTATTAATGACCTCCTTTGCAACATCTTTGGGTTTTATTTGAAAATATTATCGCTATTTACGACATAGATAATTGTTATTCCAGTGTTTTTCTTAGGCACGTGGAAAAAAATTATTTCTGTTGGTTTTGTTACCGTTCTCTGTAGTAAATCGATACTCTGTTTCCACAAAAATTCTTTTCTAAGTATTTGCTACTTATCTTTTGCTTCCACTAGAAGAAAATCATTACTTTTCCGCTGCTATGCAACATCTTGTTGAGAAGCTATGTTTAAGCAGTTTATCCTCAATTGTAAAATAAGGAAGTAGGTTTTGATACCTTACCCAGAAAATTGACCGGGCAGTAGTATTAAGTCAGAGGATATAAGTGTTTATACTTATGCAATATTGCTGCTTGTAACACGTCATCGAGGGTTCATTATATTTCATTCAGTTCTTATACAATACTTCTGCTCATATTTTAGAGGGTAAATATGCTGCAGTTCTTTGGAAACTTCCCTCCTCTGCAGTTTTGGAAAAGGCAGAATAATTGTGTCGTATTACTATTTTTATATTACTTACGTGTAATATATTTAATATTTATGTATATGTATACGGTTAGAACGTAAGGTAGTGAGTATATAATATGTTTGTATCATGTATTTATAGTGTAAATATAACGTAATTATATAGGCACAAGACTTCCACCAGGCTACAGTCTAACAGCAATTTAGTTATAATAATAATAGTAACAAGTAGAATCATGGAGGTATAATTGGATCAGTTAATACTTTTAAGATTTGGGAATAGTGCGTATGTCAGTGTGCAGTGCAATAGTGTGTCGGTTTCGAAAGGAAGCGCAGAAAGGCGTACTAATTGCTCCTATGGAGCAAGAGGTTTTGTACTTTTTATTTTCCAGGTTTCCGCATGCCGTGCTCAAGGACTATCCATTCCATTCAACTCGAGTTGGAATATAAAAAAGATATAAATCAAAAAGTGAAAAACAGGAAATTGCTAGTAACTTGATTAGCTGTTAAAATGCAGATACGGTAGAAATGTCTAACTTTAGGGTAATTGTTCGCGAGAAGAGGAAGCACTGGTATTATTAGAGAGTTGTCTTAAAATGGACATTTGATGTTTTTTATCATTCCAATTGGTAGTGTTAACAGCTATTATCGATTAAAATTCCAGCTATTAATATAGGCGGCGTAAAGGTTAATGTAGTAGTCTGCGATATGTATGCTGGGGACCCGAGTTCGAATACTGGTGAAAGCATTGTCGTTTCTGCTGATGAAAAAGCGGTTTTATTCGGCTAAAACTTGGCCGTTTAAGACACGATTATTATTATGTGTTGTTATTTTTAATATTGGTCCCTGAATACCCATGTGGATGGCGCGTTCGCCTTTGGTGCGGTCCCAGGTTCAATTCCAGCTGGGGGCCAACATTTATCAGTGTTCAACCAGCAATGTGATGAACATGGGTAGCAACCTGAATTAAGAGGTCCGGTCCCGAAAGGCTAAATACGGCGGAGTGGGAGTCGATGCGTTGACCACATGTCACCCTCTGTAAACGCCGCCGGGCTAAGCCATATCCCGCAAAGGGATGTTGCGTTAAGGACTTTACTATTGATATTATTAAGGGAATGTTTGAAGGAAACCTTAGTAAGACGTAATTGAGTATTTCTACAGTATTTTTATATGGTAAGAATAACCATTAAAATTAAATATTTAAAACTTAGAAGCATTCTATTTTTCCGTGGGAAGGTATTCTTTCCGCTTAAAATCAAAGGAGTAGCCTGAAATGTTCGCTTGAAGAATATATGAATTGCATCACGTGAGAATTAGTTTGGTTCCGATTCCCAACATGATTCTTAGCTCACCAGAAAGTTTATCTGATGATTCTAATCCAAATGCAGAGAAAACCTCCCTGGAGAGGAATTTATCCGTCGTGATATTTCCTCTCCATGAACGCTAGGGATAAACATTCCAAAGTGGATGCCTCCAGCCAGTCTCTTCGCTGCTAATGTTGTTCTCGTTACAGCGACCGCAGTACCACCTGTGTGGTTTGTTCGATTATAAAATCTGCCGGCGAGGTGAGTTTTGGTGGTCAGAAAGGCACTTCTACGATCTCTTTATTGCGTATTTTGTCGTTGCGCGAGTGCTTCAGACCATTTTGTTGCATTTGGATTCTCTTTGGGCTTATCTACACATTATGAACAGTCGTTGCCCATTTACTAGAAAATGGTATACTGATTTTAGAGAGCAAAATTATTTGAGTACCATCATATGCATTGACTATTGTGTCCTTTTCATAATCTTGGGATATTTTTGTCCATTATTAACTTTAAACACAACGTATGTGGCTCACACGTAGATATGTGTTCATAATTCTCACCTAAAACAACGCGTTAGCCGTGCAGGACAAAGCTATTTCTCTAATCCAAAATTATCTCGTATCGACTGCGGAAAAGATAAATCTTTGAAGCGAGTAGTTCTAGTGTTTATTTTACAAATTATCTAGTTGGTAGGTCTATGTCACAGGGTAGAAGTATAATCTCTACTTCGACTTCCGAGTATTTAATATTTTCCCCTTCAATTCGTTTCCTTAGTCTCCTTTCTTCTAAAGATTCCCCTCCTATATCAAAGAGTATCTTGGCAACGGTTATCGATTAATCGTATCAAATTTTAACAACGCACACTATTAATAGAGTAAACAAACCCCTAAAGAAGTGTTCTCAACAGCCATGGAATCATGGCGAAGACGTTGTTAAATATGTATAAGTCTTCACGGATATCACGTCGAGAAGTAACGGAAGTTTCAACTTTCTGGGACAAGTACCTTTTCAGAGAAAAATAATAATAAAACGTCTATATGGAAGGCGGAGATTGAGTGTTCTCAACCCCTTCTTACATCTAACCCTTTGTCATTGGACATTTAGTGAAACAAACAGACTAGATAAAGCAACAAGGAAAAAATAAACAATGAAATATCGAATTAAAAATGCTTAAGAATTTGAACGCACCTGTTGTTTCCTTATGTATATTATTAAAATGATTTATAATTAAACTTATTTGTAACTGGAATTGAATTAATTCTGCTTATATTTACTTATCGTACTGTTGTATTATGTGCCATTGTGCGAACTGACACGTTATTGTACTTATTTTTTGCTCTTATGGGCGTTCTCCAGAGCATAGTTAGGAAATATTATTATATCTTTGGTTTACTTTTGACTCAGTTTCTCATGGCCGTTATAGCACGAAGGTAACTCAGTTATGCTTTACAACGCTATTCTTTTTGCTCACTCCTTGTTGAATGCCATGAAAGTGTTATTCATAGGTCACTGTGATGCATTTACTTAGAAAATTTCCGCTTACAGCATTCTGGCTCTGTGTGGATAACAAGGGCAAACTGTCTCACTCTTCTTGTTCGTATGGTCATCTCATATCCTTTGCAAAGTTATGGTTGAGAGAATGTGAATCCAACCTGCTCTGGGCTAATTTAAAGACGTACAGACGGTGGGAATATCAATGAAAGCTCTTAAAATACGGTGTTTCGCAACGATCGTCTGTAGGGTATATAATATGCAGATATGCGCATTTAATTTTTAAAGTGAAATGTAGCAACAAACAAAAACGTATTCAAATAGTATCAGACCCTTCGAAAGGTAGTTTCCCGGCTCTTATAATGAATTGTGCGAACGACCAGGTGCCCAGATCAGACGGAGTGGCATTTTTTTTTAATATTTGCATACGTAAAATTTAAGCTCAGAATGAATGATAAATTGAGCTGTTTGAGCGGAAGGAACGAGCTGGAATGAATAACGGATGAGTAAACACGACGAGCGGATTGTCGCATTTGCCTCAAGCCGTTGCAGGTGACAGGCGAGAGGAGATGATAAGAAATAACATCCGCCGTGACTAATAGCCTCATCCCCATTTCTCAGTTTCACGAAACAGGCGAATATTTCTCGTTTCATACCAATAAACCGCAAGCCCGAAACCCAAATATTTTATGCAAGCAAACGCGGGATGTGTTTTCCTTTCTCATCAATTATCTCGCATGGCCAATCCCACCAATTAAAATAAGCTGAAGAATTTGTTTCGAAGTTCAGTTTGGCAATGAATTTCAATTTCAAAAGGGAGCTGATAAAATTCTAAGATATCCTCTTCCTGGGAATTGTCTGTGATGGCCCGAAATTGTGAAATCAATGTAAAAATGAGATATTTTCGCATGATATCATAAAAATGGATTAATTTTTTCTATGGTATTCGCCACAATGTACAAAATCACTCAATATTGTAGAGCAGGGTAGCGTGTTACTATAGCCCGATGAATGAACTAATTTTTGTCTTTTAGTACGCGATAGAGAAAATTTTATCTTTCATTTACCTCTGTCTATTCATGGCTCTGGTAATATTAAATTTACTGATATTTTGAGTGATATAAACTTGTACGTACCCGAGATTTTTTGCAGCACGTGCGAAACAAGCTTTGTCTAATCATCGTCTTCAAGAGAAATTCATTGCTTCTGCTTCACTGTCTATCAAACTTTTCATATAATATTAAGATTTACTTGTTTCGAGGAAACAAGTCACTCTCTTGTTTCTATTGAAACAGGCCAATGAAATATAATTCGGTGACAAGGACTCCTATAGATCTTTCGCATTAACCTAGCTAATGACCGCTCGGAAAAGTGGAAGAAAGAAGGATCATTTGAGGGGTATTTGCCCACCATGTGTCATACAGAGAATGCTGTTCGCGCATGGTTCTCCTCTCTGTAAGAACTGCCTCCACATTTTCTGAGTTGGACTAGGCCCCCTATACTATAGGCAACCATCTACTACACCTCCTGCTATATCATAGGCTGCTGAGTAGCGGCCAGGTTGTCGCAAATGAGCTATGCAAAATTAAAATCAATTTAACGGAGAAAACCTTCGAGTAATACTGAGGGTAGTAATACTGAAGGTGGGTTCAAATTACCAAGAATCCGTCTCAGGTTTCATACTTGGTAGAGATAAAATGTTTCAAGAGAAGTCCATGAGTTTGCGCCACCATTAGAGCATCAAATTCGAACCAAATCCAAACAATGCTCTGCAGAAAGTGAGATAGGAATTGTTGGAAGGTTAAAGTAATGTCAATGAAATGTTTACCGTTGTTTAATGTAATGGATTATAAGATATTAAATAATCTTAAATATATAAATATAAGTAATATAGAATTCCTTTTAAGAAAAAATAGCTGAAAGCGGTCTCTTTCAACATATAGGGAACATTTTTTGGGAAACCATGAATATCCAGTTCTGGTATCTACACAAATAACTTCTTTATTGCAGATTCACTCAGTATTTTTATTAGTGAACGTTTCACCGTGCATTTGAATATTTCATCAGAAGTGATTGCATTTCTTTTGTAAGAGTACAACCCTAGGATAAACTATGTCTAGCTTAAATAAATAAATGGAGTGCCGCTGTTGGCAAAATGTAACAAAAGTCACAAAATCCAAAATCCACCAAAAACGGGAACCCGCGTTTCGCACTCCCAGAGTGCATCTTCAGAGGCGAGAAAGTGACTCTAGTTTTCTAGGCGAGAAAGTGAGTCACCACTGGGAGTGCACTCTGGGAGTGCGAAACGCGCGTTAGGTTCGACGTTCCCGTTTTTGGTGGTTTTTGGATTTTGTGACTTTCGTTATGTCTAGCTCAGTTTGAGGTAATCGTATCTAACGTTCACATCTGGTTAAATCCATAATTTATTTCGTTAAATTCATGATTTGTAGCGTTGATGATCTTCAATACCTCACTAATAGGATTTGTAAGTATCCGCATTCCACAAATTTTGTCCTTTAGCTTCATCAGATATCTCTCTCTGACCTTTCAACCAACTCCAAACTGATTTGGAGCAAGGGCTTGACTTCTAGGGTGAAGTGGGTTGAAACTTAAAAGCGCAGCAGAATCATAGCTCTACATGTACTCGAGTAAACGCTACGTATTAGTGACCCTTACGCATCTGGTTATTTTGGGAAGGACACAACTCACAGCTGATCGGCTTTTCAAGGGATGTTCATCAGTATCACATCACAGACGGCAAAATTCTTTGGATGGGAACTGCTAAATGGTACATGAGCAGCTCTTAGCTATCCAGTTAACTCGCCAATTGTAACCAGAGTGAGGACTCATGACGAAGCTGGATTCCTGCGGCCAGATCAAAAATAGCGGCCGGGAAATCTCGCTGAATTTCTCCTCTCTAAAGGCTGGTGATGGTAATTTGCAGTCAACAGTTCGAATTTTGAACCAGCTGCATTGAAATTATCACGAGTCTTCCTTCAAATGTACAACCATTTTAAAGTGTGTGTGTACATACATATATATAAAGTGATACCTAGAATTACGAACTTAATTCCAGTTCGAAGCTCGTACCCCGAAACGTTTGTTTCTCGAAACCCAGATTTCCATAATCTCTTGTTTTTTTTTCGGTTTGCATCTCGAAGTCAAAATGGAGTAAAAATATGTCGTATGTCGAAAAGTGCTTAAGCAGAGCTGTTCGTAAGTCGAGTCATCAAAGTATGTTGAGGTATCACTATTATATGAGTGGCGTAGCCAAGAGTGGTCGGTGGGATCCGAACCGCTACTCCTCCGCAGCTGATCAATGGTTGACCTAGAAACATTTCTACTTTCTCGTAAGTTTGTCCCTGCGATTAGTTTATTGCAACTGGAAGTTCTTAAGTTTTAGAGAAATGCCTCATTTAAAAAAACTCACCATTCTACCATTGATTTTACACGGACTTAAATTCCTAGTGTATTTTTATGGGAGGATTGATTAACTCGGATTCAAAACTCGTCTTTCCGGATATATAACATAAACATTTTTAAGAAGTCTGTTTAGTCAATCACATTTCTCGCAATTTTAAATAAAATAAATGTTATACGATCAGAATTAGAACCATTATTCAATTGTTGGGCCATTATTTCTTATTAAATATTGCGAAGTAAACACAGTCTGCGAGAAATAAACTTATTCCTATGGAGGAATTTTCGAGTCATCTGTATTCGTACCCAAGGATACTTTTCAAATGGCAACGACGAATTTTAAGAATCAATTATATCCAATTATGAATAATATAATTTCATACTTATGTCTTATCTGAAAGTGCAGTTAATTTTTGAATTCGCTCCTCAATGCATTAGGCGTATCTACCGACATCGGATAGATAAATACAGATAAAAACTACACCAAACGCTCCCTGTTTAATTGAGGTATTCTGACGGTTATGGTCAGTTCCACATAACATTAATGGTAAAATTGTCGCTTAAGATGCTGTGCAAACTTATGATGGGATAAAAATTGACCTAAGAAACTTATTAGGCGGGTTTTCCCGTCTTGGAATGCACTAAGGTTATAGTTCAGCCGATAGACCAAACATTGTGTAAATTTTCTGTATCACCGTCTTCGGCACTCTAATTCGTCCTCCGATTATCACTTAGGGAGTCGATTTTGAATCTTGTTTACGATGACTAATTCCGCGATAAGAAAATTACATATCTCAGATCTACAACTACATAAATACCAAGCTGCCTTTGGCCGGGAGTGTTAACACCAAGAGCCCAAGCTACATCTTTACCTTATTGTTGTCGCGTATCGTTCGCGGAAAGAATGAGTTCCTATAACGACTTGCCCTCGAATCTATTTCTATTGCTTTACGCTCATTGTCGGAACGGCCGAAGCAGCACGTATGATCTTTCTCTAAATTTGTCAACCAATCGCAGCCTAGCTTCTAATCTCCTTTCTTTCAAGGATTCCCATCCTTTGTATGAGAGTATTTTTGTACCGCTTGCTTTTTTGTCGTAGCTTTTTAAACAAATCGTATCGCCCTGCGTTTCACTTTCTTGAGTTCTTCCGTCCCATATACTCTTTGGTGGATTTACGCTACCAGAGGCCCTAGGCTCAAACATCAGATTGAGGCCCACGCTAGGATGCATTAATAAAAATTCGAATTTTTTCGTAAAATTTATAAATATACATCCCATGGAAATATCAGTCGCTACGGCAAGAATAGGTAATCATCTTCAGAATTACAATACAACAAAATACAATAGTATTCATAAAAAGTACAATAAATTACAGACTTTTTCATGATACATATAATGACATTAGTAAAGTGAAATTAAATCAAAACTGAAAAGAGTGAAATAAAGTAAATTCTATAAACGTATAATTTAGACTTGCTCGTCAAGTATAAAATTCTTTCTTGGAGCGAAATACCAGAACGGTTTGTTATTGAGAATTTATCAGCACAGTCTTATTGAGGCCCTTATGTGTTTGAAGCCCTCAGCTAGAGTCTGTAGCGCCTAGTTATAAATCCGCCCTTGCATATTCGCACTCGCAGCATATTCCAGATGGAGCCTGTCCTAGCTAAAATAACATCATTTTCTAACCTTCTCATCGCATCTGCCTACTTTATCAATCTGAGATTTATGGTTGCTTTGCCACAGATTCTTCGGATATGCTCCGGTTTAAGATTGTAAGAATGATTCCCAGACTCCTAACTGACTAATTCATTCCAGTAATTTTGTATGGGTGATTCTGACGCAATTTTTTACTTTCGAAGAAATAAACTACGGAGAATTTGCTTTAACAACTGGCTAAATACAAAATTTAAGTCAGTAGTAAACCAGTAACATGCATCAACTTTAATTTAATATTTATGCATATTATAACAAAATCCTCTGTTTTGGCTTCAATTTTGGGGTAGCTCTTAATGAGAGAGGAATGAAAACGTGTAAAATTGGTATATAGTAACCAGTAAAAGATGTTTCTATTCGTCTGTCCTTATATATATTATATTTCAAAATAAAAATAAGCTGCCTCTTGTAACGACATGAACTAAGTCGCATTCATTATTGGGCCATACAAACGTTCATTCTTTAAAACAAGTGATTTTACGGCGACGTCCCATTTCCCTCTTTCACCTTCAATTGTTTTTCCAAATAGTTTGCATTCTTATCTTTATCGATTTCTTATATTTTTATTTTCTGAGTTTCCGACCATTCTTTCTCCTTAATTAGTAACGCTCAAATCCATTCCTTCAAACCAAGCAACTCAAGTCGAATATTTACGATGTTCTTCTACATTCTCTGTAAAATCTTTTGGAGAAGTTTTTCTTCTTATGAGTCACACATTTTCTCGTAGTTCGTTTATTTTAGACCATTTTTGTATTGATATTGAGATTAATATTTACTGCTGATTGTGTTTCTTCGGGAACTGAGATATTCTAAACATTTTAATACATTCACATTCCATAACATTTTAACACCCAGGGACCTTTTCACTGGACGCTTACTTAAACAAGAATAAAATATCATGAACTAATAAAATATCATGAACGAATAAAATATCATATATATTATGCTAGCATTGTATTGATTATATATACTTATATTAATGAAATCTGTCGCTTTGACAAAAACTGATGAAACTGATGTAATCTGTCAATTTTAGACGTATAACTTTTAATTTTGTGACTGATGTATCAATTCTCATTTAATAATTTAATAATATCGAACAACTAATCTCCGTTATTGCTTTTCAAATCACAGGCTAAACATGTATATCCATGTTTCATAATTGAAATTCTAATCCTTGCGTAGTTTGTTTCTAATATAAGAAATCGTGTTGTAAATGTCTACGTAAATACTCCTGAAAATAACATAACAGTCGAGTAGTGTATTCGAGATTGAGACTAACAAGTCTCTTCTTACATCTAACCCTTTGTCATATGAGACAAGAAAAGAGAGAGATAGCTTGCAAGAGTACAATGAAGAAAACTACTTTGTGAATTAAAAAACCTAAGCTAAGAGCTCAGGGAAAAATCTCCACTGCAGGAAAACACCCTCAAGAAGGAGGGTGTGAAAAACCTGCGAAACCTACAGATAGAAAACTAAACTTGATGATGAAAGTAGATTAATAGATTTATAAAAGACATGAAGACAAATCAATAGAAATAAACAAAAAAGAACGAATAACAAAATAGAGTTATAAAAGACATGAAGACAAATCAATAGAAATAACCAGAAAAGAACGAATAGCAACACATTAACATAAAAAACCTGTATCTTACAAAATTATCAAATTTGGAAATTATTAGAAAAAACATAATTTCGCTTAATAAAAAGCACGTCAAATATTCAGAGCGAACCTAAAGTTAATCAAAAACTGGCTAAAACAATTTAAAAAGACACAAGAAGAAAATACAATAAAAATGATAGAATAAGGAAGATAAAACACATTAAAACAAAAAAATGGTAAAACGGTAGCGAGAATTGCAGTAAATACGCGAGCCCCTTTAAGCGGATAATTTGATGAAAATCACTTGACATTCAACTAGTAATTATGACGTGCTTCGCTACGATTATTGCGTGCACAGAATTCTCTAGGTCATATCCACCCGTCTTTAAATACCAAAATGCGTACATCGTTCATGGGAGGTCGACGGCAAACAATTGATATTTCATTACTGAAATATTTGACATAATTACGTTATTAATTTGATGGAGGGAGGAATGAACTCGTTTATTAACAAACGCGTCAAGTACGCGCAAAAGTGACGACGCACAAAGAGAAGGCATTAAGCAATTTCAGTCTCGATTGATGTAAAAGCGGAGAGTACTTGATGGTGCGCTGAATTGAGCACAGTGACAACGAATTTGACGTGCTGAAAATGTCGAAAAAGAAAAGACAAAGAGCTAATTAACCTAGGTATACTCTCACCAAGTTGACAAAGGGTACCTGTTGAACTACGCCAAGTAGAACACACATTGCGGAAAACTGAAAAGAGAGAAGAAAATGTTTACCGGCGTACGAGAAATTAAGGCAAAATATGAGTAACACCAAGTATGTTATTGGTTTTTATTTTGAAAACTTTATATATATTTTAAAATGAAACAATCTCGTCAGAAATGCTAACTGAATTTACAAAGTAGAGAAAAATAAATTAAAAAGTAATCATTCGAGTAAAATATTTATTCTGGAGTTAAATTGAGAATTATTATTCGGATTTCATTCAAAGCGCGGGTTCCGATTTTTACTTTTCATTATATTAATACATAAATTACATTCCATTTCCAGTTATCCTTTTTTAAAATCCGATAATATCGAGCAAATGCCAATAATCCGCTCGATAGTTGAGGAAATGAAGTGAAATGAAGGCTTCCCTTTGATGTATTAAAATCAAACAGTTTGCATCTTGACGTTACTCACCCATTTTAAAAGAAGAATTTAGTTGATTATAGTAAGTGATTATAAAATAGTTTACCAACGTTTTTTACGGGAATAATCAATGATAAGTACTTGAATCGATTTCGAATTCGAAAAGAAATTTCAGTGGCCGTTTTTCGTCATCACATTGATGCCCAAGGAGAAGCGTAATTATGAAATTAATCATGACCATAGTTAACCGTTGTCGTGGTCATAGCTATAATTTTACAAAATATAACCCAATAGATCATTAGGAATATCATGGGAAATAGTGACCCATATTACAGTTTCTGTCGCAAATATGGTAGCTCTAGTGATCATAAACAGATTAAAAAACAATGAGATGTAGCTTTTAGAATACAAAAGCATTACATATCTTCCGAACACGCACAAAGTAAATAAGGCAGAAATAAGCTTGGGTAACTCTTTTGTAAGTGTTCCGCACAGTTTATAATTGATGAGACTGGAATTGCATAATACAGAGCTAGGATTTTGGGCTTATTAGGCTGAGAACTACCTGAATTGGTAGGTAGCAGGTTCATTACAGCCTGGGATAGCCAATAAGGCGGCGTGTGAGTCGATGCTCCAACTATGTGTCACCCTCCATAAATGCAGCTGGTCGTTGCCTTTGATATACGTGTGATTTTAGGCCATTGATTTTTTTCGTACCGGATGCAGTAGCCTTATAGGAACAAAAACCTTACTATCGTCAAAACAGGGATGAAGAACTCGAAATATTCCACGACCGAAGATTTACGACTATAAGTAGCTAGAAATAATCATAAAAAAATGTTCAGTAATTAATTTCCAGTGACAATGATTATTCGAACAACCTCCGAGGGAAATCGTTATCACCAGTAGAATCGATGAAATAGTTTCAATGAAAATTAATAAATTTGATTAAAGACTTTCTCTCCGAGTTAGAACAACGAGTAGCACTGAATCGTATTAGTTCCAGCCTGGTTAAAGTAACCTAAGGCGTGCCGCAAGGCATTGCAATCGGTTCGTTACTGTTACTACAATAACTTCGATAGTAAAGTTGTGATATTTGTGGAAGACGCGTCAATTTACAGGGAATTAGGAAGTAAGGAGGATAGATTAATTCTGTGGAATCATTTAGATACAAATATGAAATATTGCGATGACTGGCAATTAGAGGTAAATCTAGACAAATGTTCAATAATTAACTTCTTCAAAAGAAAATCTTTTGCCAATTATTCGTTTAGCCCTCGATGGAAACTATATCAACAGTAGAACCGGTTAAATATATTGGAGTAACCCTCACGAATAACTTAACCACATCCGTAATATATGTGGTTGAGCACTTAAAACTCACAGAACTTACTTCCGCCTCTGAAGGCTTTTGGTATGGTACGTACTCTCTAATTAAATCGGATTCGTACAAAATGAAAATAGGAGCACAATATTTGATGGTTGCAAGCCTCTCTTCCCGGTCTTTTAGAGCAAATGTACGGTATTGTTTTATCACGTCATCTATTTGAAAATGAGGTATTTTTTCTAATTGAGGAAGCTTCCCACACGCTTCTGTCGTGCAGAAAACCATTTAGTTCACAGACATTGTATGTGACGACAGCAATGAACGTTGTCGTGATATTGCGATGCGTTCATATAGTTCCTCACGCTAAATTAGTTGAGATAGTGGGAGCTTACAACATTGACGCTTAACTCTAGCGCCTCTGTCACGCATGCGACACACAAGCGATAAAGTGGGTGTGAAGCAGTGAAGATAAATACCCGATACACCAGCATATATGGAGAACAGCTAAAATTATGATCAGGGGTAAGTCTCAAGGGAACGATGACTAGAATCTTGATTGATCTCCTTGATAAATTTAGAGAAAGCACGTTCGTAGATGATGTAGCTGACATAATGCGCCCGCTAAAACACTTTAAAAAGACACAAGAAGAAAATACAATAAAAATGATAGAATAAGGAAGATAAAACACATTAAAACAAAAAAATGGTAAAACGGTAGCGAGAATTGCAGTAAATACGCGAGCCCCTTTAAGCGGATAATTTGATGAAAATCACTTGACATTCAACTAGTAATTATGACGTGCTTCGCTACGATTATTGCGTGCACAGAATTCTCTAGGTCATATCCACCCGTCTTTAAATACCAAAATGCGTACATCGTTCATGGGAGGTCGACGGCAAACAATTGATATTTCATTACTGAAATATTTGACATAATTACGTTATTAATTTGATGGAGGGAGGAATGAACTCGTTTATTAACAAACGCGTCAAGTACGCGCAAAAGTGACGACGCACAAAGAGAAGGCATTAAGCAATTTCAGTCTCGATTGATGTAAAAGCGGAGAGTACTTGATGGTGCGCTGAATTGAGCACAGTGACAACGAATTTGACGTGCTGAAAATGTCGAAAAAGAAAAGACAAAGAGCTAATTAACCTAGGTATACTCTCACCAAGTTGACAAAGGGTACCTGTTGAACTACGCCAAGTAGAACACACATTGCGGAAAACTGAAAAGAGAGAAGAAAATGTTTACCGGCGTACGAGAAATTAAGGCAAAATATGAGTAACACCAAGTATGTTATTGGTTTTTATTTTGAAAACTTTATATATATTTTAAAATGAAACAATCTCGTCAGAAATGCTAACTGAATTTACAAAGTA
>KZ308319.1:686190-700714 GCA_000376725.2 Ladona fulva
TCACTGTACAGTGAACCCTACCTAAGGTAGCGCTCACTGTACAGTGCTCCCTACCTGCTGGGCGATGTACACTTAACATGGGTACGAGGCACTTAACATGTAAATTTTAAGAAATAGTAATGAGAAGAACACCAAATGGTATCTAAGTAGCATGATTATTTAAGATCGTATATTATGCATCATTACGATGAACTCACGATGAACAATGAGGTAAATATACTAAAATACAAATAGGAAGAAGAAATTGAAAATACATGACAGAAAAACTAAACAAGCAAGGTAAATTCGTAGAAGATAAACTATTACCTGAGAATTAATTTTCGACAAAAGATAATCATTATGGTCCATCTTTAATTAGATTATTACATTCATCATATCCGTAGGATATTATAGGAAGGTCGGCGAGACCTTCATATAAGACTTCATCGAATGTGAACTGTTATTTCTTGACTTAATTGAAAATATACAATTACAATCGTTTGATGGGAAGCAAAGACATTATATGAATAACAGCTTCTTTGTTTCGTATTCTAGGATGTGGGACATGAATACTAATAGACCTATTTGAATATTGTTGATTTAAATGTTTTCCATTTAAACTCCACCTCAAATGCGTCACTGCACAAAGGTGATATATAGGAATGCATATTTAAATATTTAATGCTGGGAAAAATTACGAAATTTGGGTAATATGTTAAAAAGATTGATCAGGCAGTAAATATAACAACTACTGAGTGGTCCCTGGCTGCTGATATACTAGGAAATCTATTGACCAAACAAGAATATTTTCTTAAAAATTCCGAATATCATAAAGTGATGCTTAGGAGTCCTTTTCCTCCTAATAGCTATATTTCTATTTTCTATACTTCTATCTACCTTCCCTATAAACCCTTCTCTTTGAATAAATATCTTTTAGTTGATTGTAGCCTTAGTTGTCTGAAAGCTACTTAAGCAGCAGAATAGTTCGTTTGGAAGCTTCCGATCGGTTACTTGCCTTTGTCTCACCTTTTAAATTCTATCAAAATTTGAATATTTTTTAAAACTGATCCACAATTTCCGTTATAATGGCTAAGCTTTTTTAAGAAAATCCGTTGAAAGTTCCTTTTCTATCACACCTTCAGAAATGCTAATTAATTTGGATTAACAAAATCATGCGCAATTTCTGGGCATCTCGATAGAGCGTTCGATCTCGGGAATCTCAATAAAACCGCGCAATACTGAAACAGTGTTAAGCGAGGTCATACTGTAATTGGGATTAGCTTACTGTTTCCATTATAGAAGTTATTATTGTTATTAAATCCTCCGCTGGGTCTGACAAATGTATTGCCAACATTTTTGCGCCATGATTTAAATTTCAAGATAGAAATAATTAGAATGGGCGTAAGGCTTTTTCGCATTAAATGGAAATAACCAAAGATATTTTACCCACAAATTAATAAATGTTTTGCATGAATGACACTCAAAAGACTGTCGTAGCAACGGCTTCCAATATTCATTCATTTCACTGTGTTATGGAGATTAGAGAGTTTCAATTCAGCGTATTCCGTAGACTTACTTCGTATCGGCGACTTGAATAAAACAAAGAATAAACGTGTATATGAGTCAGACCAGGACACCGTATGTTTCGCGCATGCGCATTGAGATTATCGGAATATATCGGTTAACTGCTATTGAAATAATACCACTATTTAGGTCTTTTACCATCATGAGTACGCATTTAAGATTCCAAGGGTTTCAAGAGTACAAAATTGTCACTGGAACTGGAAATAGAATTTTTTATCTCCATAATGAAAATAAAAAAAAACTACGGGAAATGTAATTGCGAAGGAAACAAAAGGAGAAACCTTAATTATATACTTACGTATTAGATATTTTGAGTCTTTTTCTGTAATTTTCCGTATGGCCTTCAAGTTCGCGTTCCCGTTGGGCTCTTATAAGCTCTCTCTTGTTAGAACACAATCTCTCACCTCTCCTTTTATCCGCAATAACTGTTTCTGTGCTATTTTCTGACAAAGCAACTAAAAGAACATCCCATTTCTATTTTCCAGACAACACCGCTACTGTTTCCCTCCCTAAATTTCTGTAGTTTATTTCTGCAAGAATAAGAATATTTTAGCTCAGCTGGATAGATTCTCTGCAGGTTTCCCTGCAACGACGGAACCGAATCCCAATCTATGCCTGTCCTGCCTCAGAACAATATGAACCCGGATTCCAGGAGCTAACAACGAGAACAGTTATTCCTCGAAGTGTCATAAATTTCAAATATTTCAGATTTCGGGAAAAACATTCACGGTGGAAATTGCTAGCGAATGAAGTTCACCTTAAATCGATGCAGCCCGGAATATTGCTTAAGATGTTGTAACTTCGGAATTCACAGAGAAAAATGCCGCGGCACGGAAATTTACGGAGCCACTAAGCGTCTCTAAGTAAACATCCGTGTTTTTTCAATGTAAACACTTTCGTATCCGAAAACAAACGGGGCAGAGCAAGGGAAATAATCTTACGTTAAAACTTAGAGCAATAGAAAAATTTTTATTCCAATGACAAGGCAAAGCAGACTATTCTAAGAATTAATAACGGTTTCGTCTGGTTGGGAAAGTTCCGAGAGTGAATCGCTACGGTCAAAATCAGAAAATGACTTAGTCATGCTTTCGTATATATGGCTAAATGGCTTATCATCTACTTCTTCATAAATGCCCTGGAAGCCACCCTTCGGCATGTGACAGAGTGTAAACACCAAGTTTAAGTTACCTCTTTAGCTTATTGTTGTCGCGTATCGTTCGCGGAAAAAATGAGTCCCTAAAAGTACTTGTCCCCGCGTCTATTTCTCTTATTTTCCGCTCATACCGATAGGTCGAAGTAGCAGAGAGATCGAGTAGTAACGATTACGTCTTCCACAAACGTGCAATATCTGAATAAAGAAGACAATCGCAGCTTAGCTTCTAATCTCCTTTCTTTCAAGGATTCCCAACCTGGATCTGAGAGCATTTGCGAAACGCTTACATTTTTATCGGAGATGCATTTATTCAAAAGTGCTTTTTAGCCTATACATAACAACTCCAAGAAATGAATAAATAGTTCCCCTCAGGCATAAATAAAGAAAGATTAAGAAGAAAAACTTTCGGACTGGTGCCGGTGTAGGAGGCACGGAGCACTTAACCGGTAGGGAGCACTGTACAGTTAACCCTACCTAAGGTAGCGCTCACTGTACAGTGAGACTCGCCCAGGTAGCGTTCACTGTATAGTGCTCCCTACCTGGCTAGGCGAGGTACACTTTACCTGGGTACGAGGCACTTAACATGTAAATTTTAAGAAATGGTAATGAGAAGAACACCAAATGGTATGTAAGTAGCATGATTATTTAAGATCGTATGCATCATTACGATGAACTCACAATGAACAATGAGGTAAATATACTAAAATACAAAAAGGAAGAAGAAATTGAAAATAAATGACAGAAAAAATAAACAAGCAAGGTAAATTCGTAGAAGATAAACTATACCTGAGAATTCATTTTCGACAAAAGATAATCATTATGGTCCATCTTTAATTAGATTATTACATTCATCATATCCGTAGGATATTATAGGAAGGTCGGCGAGACCTTCATATAAGACTTCATCGAATGTGAACTGTTATTTCTTGACTTAATTGAAAATATACAATTACAATCGTTTGATGGGAAGCAAAGACATTATATGAATAACAGCTTCTTTGTTTCGTATTCTAGGATGTGGGACATGAATACTAATAGACCTATTTGAATATTGTTGATTTAAATGTTTTCCATTTAAACTCCACCTCAAATGCGTCACTGCACAAAGGTGATATATAGGAATGCATATTTAAATATTTAATGCTGGGAAAAATTACGAAATTTGGGTAATATGTTAAAAAGATTGATCAGGCAGTAAATATAACAACTACTGAGTGGTCCCTGGCTGCTGATATACTAGGAAATCTATTGACCAAACAAGAATATTTTCTTAAAAATTCCGAATATCATAAAGTGATGCTTAGGAGTCCTTTTCCTCCTAATAGCTATATTTCTATTTTCTATACTTCTATCTACCTTCCCTATAAACCCTTCTCTTTGAATAAATATCTTTTAGTTGATTGTAGCCTTAGTTGTCTGAAAGCTACTTAAGCAGCAGAATAGTTCGTTTGGAAGCTTCCGATCGGTTACTTGCTGAAAGACGATGTAAACAATTTCTAACAAATCCTTATTAATGCATAGGAGTATGTTTTATTTATTATTTACGAGAAGGTTGTACTGTAAATTTTGTCTTGTTTATGACTAATCAAAGTATATGCGGTAACTGTCAAATGATTTTGATGTTTCTAATAGATACATAATATTTCCATCATATATACGAATAATAAAGTAAAGGTGTGAAATAGTGTGACGAACGTAAAGTATTCGTTTTAGAATAGAGAACATTTTTACAATTTCAAGTGGCTAGAACTAACTTCATTTTTTCCTTGAAAACCATAGCCTTGGATAAAGATGAAGGATTATATTTGATTTTTTGTGAAATTAGTGGAAGGAAAATTTCCTACAATTGGTTTTAAATCAAAGAGTAAAAGTGTTGTGCAGGGAAGATGAAAAAAGTTCTTCGAGAAGTATGTTTCCATAGAAAGTTTCCAAACTCGATATCGTTGAGGTTTTTAGATGTTTTTAGCTGATGAAATAAGTTCTTCAGCCAAGGGAAAAATAGATTCTAGAAGTTTTGTTAGAGAATCTCAAGAGTACTTGAGTAGCATGTACCTTCAATTTCCGAAAGCTCTCTCAATTGTGTATCAGTCTGTTTTCATCTATTTTCTGATTGAAATAATTTTGGAATTTCTATGTCGATGGTTTACGAGTAAGAAGTCAACAGTATCTAGTATGCAGCATTATCAATTACTTAATTAAGATGCTACCCCGGGGTTGCCGGATATCCAGGTGGGCAACGTGTTCGACTTAGATTAAAGCGGTTCCGGATTCGATTCCTGGTGGGGACCAACGTGGGAAATAATGAGCTGTAGAAGCATTTTCAAAAATACTGCAATAATAGATGCTATTCTACGTCATGTTTTACAGCTGTCGAAGATCAACCGTCAATTCTTCATATCAATTTTTAGCGAGTAAGTTTATTTTTAGTAATTTCTTAAGCCTGTACGTAAATAAAAGAGAATTTTTTATTTAGTATGGCTTAGAAAACGTAACCCCGCCAAGTTCCGCGGGCTATCCATCGAATTAAATGTAAATTCATACAAAATAAACTACTAATTCGTGGTTAACGTAAGTTAAAACTTCTATCGAGGGCTTTATGACGAGATAAAGCTTGCACTTTTATGTACACTTACATGTAAACTCTGTAAACCGCCAGTGGTGCGTGTTAGAGGATGTAAAAACATCGATAATCCTATCACCCCTAACTACTGTCAGCTTCTCTAATACTTCGCGGGAAAAACGACCAGAGGAAACTATCCGTCATGGCGATCATTTCCCTGCATCGCGTCTCAGTTTTCCGAATTAAAAATCTCTCTTGACAAATCTAACCTATCGACGTTGAACTATCTCAAGATCGGAGACTAATCATACTTCACGATGATCCCAAATTGCACAGCAATTCTCGAGGAGAGCTCGATTAGGGAAAAGTACGTTATTTCCTTTACTCGCGATTAACATCCCCTCAGAATCCTACTGGTTAACCTTTGCATCCCATTAGTCTTTCCTAATGCGCTTCGAATATGCACTTTAAAGGAAAAACTACTACTGAGCGTAATTCCTAGTTATTTGTTATGCCTCACGAACTCCATAGGATGTCCTAAATATGATTCAGTGCGCGCGTAACATTGATAGAATGCTTAAAAGACATAATTACGCACTTTATGTGCAAGTCGAGCTGCCAATCGCTTCACGAAACTAAAATAACCTTTAGATCGTTCTGTAAACAAACGGTATCATCCTGTGATATGACCTCTCTGTAAATAACAGTATCATCGGTGAATAGACTAACCTTACACTTAACATTATCCACTAAATAGTTAATGAAGAAAATCGGTCCTAATACACTTCCCAGTGGAACACCGGATGTGACTCAAACCTCATTAGATAAAATTCCGTCCAACGCGATATGCTGATATTTGTTTCCGAGAAATGATTTTATCCACTCGACGACTTTTTCGTCAATCCCGTAAGTACTCAACTTATGCATTAGTTTAGCATGAAATGCTTCATCGAAGGCTTTCCTGAAATCTAGAAATACGGCGTCAGTTCTAATACCCTTATCAGCCGCTTTAACTACGACGCGTCGTTGAGAAAAAGTGCTAATTGAGTCTCGTATGAACTACCTTCACGGAAATCGTCTTGGTATTGACTAATTGTCACCACTTTTAACCACTTATCACCTAGGAAACGCACTTTTGAACTCGCTAAAATATGCTCAAGTCTTTTACAAGAAAATGACGTTAAAGATTTTGGCTGGTAATCCTCCTGTTTCAAGGAACGCCATTTTATAGGAACCGGAGTGATATGCGCTCTTCTCTAGGACATTGCTACAACGCCCTCGTCCATAATTTTCCTATAAAATACTAGAAGAAGAGGAGCAAGCGCATTCGCCAGTGTTTGAATAACTAATGATGAAATACCTTCAGGTCCCGGCGCTTTTTCCTGTCAACCTGATGCAGTAACTTTGCTATCCCATCCACTGAGAACTCGATTGATCTCATCTCTGATTCAATGCTCATAGAAAATTTGTTAGTGCATCCATCATCTGAAGTAAAGCACTCCTGTTAGTGTCGATTTTGTAGATTCACTTTGTCTACCGATGTACCTCCATTACAGGGAGGAAGTTGTTTTACTATATCGATAGCTGAATAATATTGTACCACAGAAGTAATTTGAAACTTTTTAGTTCAGTCAAGAATGAGCATTTAAATGTTACATTGAAATTTTGTTTTGGTTAGATAAATACCGTTTGACTAGTTAAATTTCGAAGTGAGCACTCTGTAAAGGAACGCAAAAAGGATACTTTTTCGCTTTAACCTGCGAAAAAAACCAACCAGCTATAAACTAAAATTTTTGCATTGTATGGATGAACACAGAATGTAACACTAAATTTCAGTGCATCTTATTTTTCTTGGGAATCACTAGTTTACATTTTATTCAATTCGGCACTTGAGTATCCATAGTATGAAATCCAAAATTAGTCAAGTTTAATCTGCGTTCGTGATTAGATAATGATTGTGGTTGACTGTTCCAAAAAACACGACAGAATATTTCTATACATATTTGCTTATCATTGTATGCCCCTTATTCACATATTTTTATATGATAATATTTCGCCGTCTTTTGAAACATAAAATTAACACTTATAATTTTACTTCCAATGTCAAAGTATGTAACATTTTGTACTTTCACATGAGAACCATTCCACCGCCGAGTTCGGCATTGTCTTTATTCTTCTTTTAAATTTTATTTGCTAATGTCCGCAGATTTTCGCAACTTTTTCGCTCCCCACTCCTCTTTTCCTACAGGGTTTTATCGTTTCCCCAAAGTTGAGATTACATTTTTTTAAACCCTTATAATATTTCCTTTCTTTAGTTGATATTTCTTATATTTATTTTCTTTTTTGTATCCCCAAAATGTTTTTATTTCCCCTCATCATTTTCTTTAAAATATTCAAGGACAAAGGGTTAGATCTAAGAAGGGACTAAGAAGTCTCAATGCCACCCTCCAATAAAGACGTTTCATTATTGTTGTTTTTATCATCATTAACATTATTATTATCTTTAACAATAAGGAAAATAAGTCCACCATAAATTTATAGAGAGGATGGGCAGCATGAGTAAAACAAAGGATGGTGCTGGGTAGCAGACGAAGAGTTTTGGGAAGTTTAGGGTTATTTTTAAATCTAACGAAGAACATTCATTTCAACATAAATATCCAAATGCATAATTTTTTTGACGCCGTAATTTTTTTCTAGCAATCATCTTTCCGTAGCTTAGAATCAAATAGAGGTAAATATACTTCTGTTTACCAAATGCTCATTTATGATGGGAGAACTTTGTTTGAGGTCGATAAATGCATACTGGGTAACATGGAGCTGTTTGAGAATTTATTTTTGATTACTGCTATTCATAATCAGCTTTTAAATAATTATTAACTTTTGTTAACTTCAAAAACCCATTGTGGGTCTCTGCATGAACCTTGTAGGGATGCTAGTTGGGCAGACTTGCGCCAATGAATTTCGTCCCATATTTTGTATCCGAAAAAGTTGTCCAGAATATTCTCTCTCGGCTTTTTAAGATAACGATTACCTATTTCAGCAGGGACGTCTTGCTGTGTTAGAGTGTAAATCCGAGTTTTTTAATTTTGTTTTAACCTTCTTCGAAATTCAGAACAGCTGTCCATGTTCAATTGCAGAAGCAAAGGAAACGTCAGAATGAAACGCTCTGGCACGTTCTAGGCTGCTTCATCAGCAGTGACGTAAATGAATGAGTGATGTATTTAGAGTGGAAGCGCTGTCTGCTGCATGTCTAGAAATATATTCGGAGATGGCCTTAAGAAACGGGTAGGTGCAAGTGACGTAATGCTAGAAATGTCTTTAAAAGGTGTATGAATGCCATCGTGTTGAATAGACGTCTCGGTTCTTCCTTAGAATAAATAATTCTACGAAGAGAAACGTTCCAAGAAATTCAAGAACTCTCAGGCAACCAAATACTTGACTTATGGAATAAGAGCGTAAATTTAAGGTAATTTTTTACGAGAAATTTTAGGATAAAATATTTAGGATAAAATAATTATCATATTTGGTGTTTTCAAACTGAATTTTTCACCAGAAGGGAATGATTCTTAAGATGGTTGGATAAAGTTTCAAACTTATGTATTTACATTAACAAAGTTTCGAAAGTAAATATGTACGGTGTTTACACCCCCTGCCACACGCCGGAAGGCGGCTTGCATGGTACTTATGTAGATGTAGATGTACGTATTTTTTCCAAAGGAATGATATTTTCCGATCGTATCATAATAAAGTTAATATTAATTTTTATTATTGTTATTATTAATATTTATTATTTTCTATGAATAAGTACATGTATACATATTTGTATGGATGAGAAAATTCTTGCTGTTTCCCATAAGTCTTCTCCGAATAGGAAAAAGCTGTCTGTCGCGTGGGATTTATTCCTACATTTTTGTATATCCTCAGTTATTTGTAACTAAATATTAGATAAATTATTCATAACACTAATAATTATGGATAACCCAAAGTTAATTTATGTACTATACAGGCGTATATTTTGGCTCCCAGTCACTTCGACCGATCTAATACTGAACCCAAGCTAAGAGAGTCAATGGTGGGGTTCGGATGCTGTGTGAGTGATCTCATTAGACCGATATTCTTAAAATGAGGATGTTGTTAATTTCATTATCATTAATACAACCGAACTTGATTCGAATACTCCGTTTATTTCGAATGATTCGTGATGATGATAACCAAAACAATTTTTTTTCGCAAAATGTTTGCACCATGGGAAGTTAGTCAGCTTACAATGTTTGAATATACATCCGGTGCTTATGTCATGAATTAATTTTTAGCCGGGAGGAAGGGGTAAAAAGAGCATATTGGCTTTCGCGCGAAATTAATTCTACCTTTAAACTCAAATGCGTCGGGAATGCGAGAAAATTTGAAATACATATACCTTCCCAACGTTATGGGTTGTATGGAATTAAATAAAAATGAAGAATTATAAAATGATATCTTTTGAACGAAAAGTATTGGATATCCAATTAACTTCGGAATGTTTGTTTATTGCGACGTAAGTTAAATTAAAAATATCTTTCTAGAAATATATATAGTTTATGGAGGTAACAAATATTCCGCTTATTTTAGACTCCCGTCTGGGATGTCATTTTAATGACCGTTCGCATTCGTGCTTTAATTATTGAAATGTAAAATTTCCATTGTTGATGCATCCACCGTATACCGAGACATCATATATTGAGTTTAATGGGCTGATTCTGTTTTCAATTCGTGAAAGCATTTTAACAACATCGGTAAAGGTTTACCCGATATCTTACAAATACGGTGTTTTTGTAATTTATTCCATTGTTCGGAAATTTAATGAACATGTAAGTGAACAGAGTTTGAAGGATCAGAAGTTTCTCCACCCTTTGTTTGGCTGTTATTTACCTACAATGCCAATTGGAACAAGTATCGAATTAGTGGAGTGTTTCAGAGGAAAATACACGACAGGTTTGAAGAAAAGGTTTCCCCGAAAAGGGTGTATATGCAGTAGAGAATCCAAGGAGCGTTCTTTTCCAATGGTTTGCGACTTGAATTCTTTACCCTATCTTTTCTTCAGCCACCGCACATTATGCTTTTTATCCGTCTCTCTTCTGAAACCAAAAATGCGCACGGTAAAGAATGGCGCTTTCACAATGCAAGAAACCCGCGAAGAAAAAAATTCTCGCTGAATGTCCCACTTTGATTTCCAGTTGAATTCAAAGTCCCTCTCCATATATACCGAATTTTTACCTCTGAAATATCAACGAGGGCGCAAGTTTACTCATATTTAAAGTAATTTAGTCTCATTTGATGTCCTCAGTTTTTATCACTGACCACATACCCATCACTCTTTTACTTACATCCATACACCTTGCTATCTTACCATTTATCTTCCATTCATTCCTAACTTACATTCTACCCCAAAACATGTATTCCTTCAAATTTAAACGATATAACCAATTTTGCTCTAGTTATAACCTTTCGATTCGTTCACTCCATTGAATTCAAAAGCATTTTTTTACGTAACAAACTAAAACACGACTTTTCAAGAGAATTTTGTAATTTCCACACGTTCGATAATATGAACGTGTAGATAAATATAATAAACTCGTGATACATACAAAATTCTGTACTCTTTCGTGGCTTTCCAGAAAGTCACGCTTTATCATACAAATTTCCTTATTTCTTCTCCAGATCTTACAAAATCTACATTTTACAATGATGAGCGTTGCAATTTTTCATCACTTTTTAGCTTAATTTTCGCATTTATCATCTAAATTCCAAAGCATCATGTTATAATCAGATGAGGCAGCCACCTCCGGGCACACACGAGAGGGGGCGGTCTCATTCCCATTGAAACTGTAATGGCGCACCTCTTTCTCAACTACGTATCTCTCGAAACAAATCAGATATGAGTAGCCGCCAAGATTTTTTAAGAATTAGAATCAAGCGCGTAAACGGATTCAGTCTCTGTCAAATTCCGTGAGGTGGAGTTGTGTACAATCTTTGTGAGTCAGTGTGCCAAGCAACTTCATTGTAAAAGGAAGCGTTCATTGTAGAAAACTTTCTCGGGTCTCCAACGCTACGTCGTACGCACGGTCTGTGATTTTCTTCAGGACGATGGGAGTTTTCATCGTCCTGAAGAAGTGTGCGTCCGAAACGTCGACGTCATGGAACGAGGTTACTCGGTTGGAGACCCGAGAAAGTTTTCTACATACTATTCACCGGGAAAGAAGTACTTCGAAGCGTTTCTGGTGAGCAACTTTTCATTGAAGTGCCCAATTATGACTGAGATGTTGTGAGGTCGTACTCACAGTGTACTCGAAAAAAATAGGAAATTCATAAAATCCTATAATGACTTTTTTCATATTACTGAAGAGGAATTTATAATATTGTGTACGGTGGTTGGAAAAGTGCTTTGTTAAAAGAAATTTAGGGTAAAATTTCCGGTTGTTCACTTCGCACAGTGGGCTAGAATCGTAAAAAGCTGGTCAAAATACAAAAAGGGTTTTTTTGAGCGAGGACTTTGAAACTTCGCATGGCTACTTTTCAGTAAATTTAGCATACAACTATGCTAGTCATTTACATTAGCTGCTACGCATCACAATAATACAGGGGGTCAAACTTGACAACATTTTGCGAAAAATGCTGGTCTTCGATTTTTTAGCGAAATTCTTCAATTTCAAGCTGATGCTGAACCCAAACGAGGAAGATTATCGGCTAAAATATGATTTCATGCTATAAATTTGTTCTTTATCTTTTATTATAGGTGATCTCTTATGGCCATGATTGAATTTTCGCATACTTTATATAACAAAATGGCGGACCCTTATTTTAGAGCAAATTTTTACCTAAAGCGAGGAAAACAGTAGAAATAGTCATGAATAGACACGGGCTAACTTACACCAAGGTATTCTCGAAAGCTTTTTGAAGAGGAATCTGGAATAAATTCTTGCGACCGTTTGCGACGCCGATAATAAAACATTTTCGACAGGGCCAAATCCATTTAATGGGTTATTTCACAATATATCTTTATAAAGCAAACGTTACCTAATACAAATGATGGAGGACTAAACAATATATTTACAAATTGCTCGAGTGAAATATGGATTGAATATGTTTTGGTGTCTCAGCCACTCGAATCTTTGCCGTGTGCGCCGAGGCGTAAGCTCCGTGATATAAATTCGTGTTTTATATTTTTAATAAAATTAACGGATTTAAATTTACACATAAATAAAACTCAGTATTTTCTCGAAAGCCTTCTCGCTAAAGGATTTTTCTTACGCAAGTATAACGAAGAATAGCAGTAGAGTTATCTGTACCGGAATGTACAGTTATCTGTACATATGTACAGATGACTTCCAACAGCTAAGGGAGTCAACTGTACCTAGATATAAATAACTCCCCTTGCTGAATGGAGTCATATCCACCGGAGAGTCATATGTATCGTTAAAAACACCGCTGAATGAGATATCATTTGTTCCATTCCGACCATGGCATCGAACTAGAACCGAACCGAAAATCGAAACCGGAAAACATTTTTAACGGAGTGAAAACCAAACCCGAACCGAAAATATACATTATTTATTCCGTTCCGTTCCGGATTTCGGTTTTAAACGACTCCGTTTTACTTAAGTATAAATTGATGAAGCAATAATTATTGTATGCATAAATTGTAAGAGCGACTTTCAGCTAACTATAATGGATGCTTGAAACGAACGAATTAATGTACGAAACGAACAAAGTAATTTCTTTTATGTAATATTTTTATTATTTCATAGAACTAGTAGTAGTATTGTTCAAAGTGTTTCGACAGCTCCCACCGGGATTTAATCCCGTGTTTGCATTCATTGAAGCCGAAAGCGTTGCCCACTTGGCTATCCGGGAGTCTTTTATGATTTTTCTTTTATATTGGACATGATATTCAAAACTTTAATTTTACTATATTCAATTGGAAAAAGTTATACATGATAAAATGACTTTCGGAAGGGAAATATGGATACAGCCGGTTCGACGTGGGAAGATGGAGGAAAAACAAGAGTCGAACCGAAATTTGAGGTTTTCATTAAACCGCAACGAAAACCGGAACGAATATTGTCATTAATCAATGCCCTGGTTTCGACTTTTGGTTTACATACAAATAATGATTTACAATTATTGTCTTTTATATATTAGCTATCAATAACAGCGTCTGCAGGAAGTAAAGAAAATTCCTAACATTTCTTCTATAATAACTTATCGCATTGTTTTAGTTACTATTTATGTTTTCATCTATTTTTAAGAAAAAAACATTCTGTCCAAGTTTGCAATACTAACCAGCATTTCGATATTTCACGATTTACCAGCGACTTAAAATCATTACATAAGTTTATTTTATTATTCTACTGGTAGATATATACATTGTAAGTTAAGCATAAATGAAAAAAATATTTAGTATTCAGGAAAAATGAAAGTGTGGTATAAGCAACTGATGTTTGTTATGGTAAAAAAGGAAATAGATCGACTTTGTCGACTTTTGTTTCCTCGTCTCTGGAAACAAAATTTCTGCACAGAATAATCACTGCAAATGTGCCTTGAGCAACGCGACTATTCATTCCATAGCTTTTCAGATAAATGTCCTCCTAAATCAGCATTCTGGTATCTAAGAATGCAATGGAAAAATCCTTCATTCCTCATCTTCTCTAGTGCGCCTCATTCCTCATTTTTGGAGGAGAATGAGTGGAGGGATTGAGCATCCAATCAGTCTTAGAGCTGACGATTTCAAGAACTGGCAGTACTTTAACACTAGGACGGGTAGGGGTCATTTGAACCCCTCCACGTCCCTAGAACCCCTAGAATTTTTTATTGCCATTTAAATACTTATTTGCCTTTCATAAACTCAATATGCGAAGGAATTACTCCGTGGAAGGCCATAATAGAGAAAAAAGAACACTTTGTACACTTCCACATGTTTTTTCAAATCTGTCATTAAATAAGCCAGATTTTTCGCAGTGAATGAACCTTTAGGCTGACACTTATGAGATTTTTTACCTTGTCATTTATTTATATTTTAATTTATTAAAGAAAACGCAGACTGATGTTCTAAATTTACAATTTATATTTATCATATTCTAGAAAAATGTTCGTATTAAAGATAGACTTATGAACCTCATACTTCAGCAATGAGTAGTAGCTGGTTAGATGTATTGATAAAAGTTAGTCTTGTTTAAATAAAATTACTATTCCACCTGACGATGAACATAGAA
>KZ308319.1:719730-744180 GCA_000376725.2 Ladona fulva
TTGCGAGTTCGTCCGCATGGCGGCATCGTTCGCAGTCACGGCTTCATTGAAGTACCGGCCACACAAAGTGATGGAAAACCCGGGTCAGTAATATCATATGCTCAGGAAAACGGGTAAGGGTGACTTTGCGCAAGATGGTGCGCACCCAGGAAAAATCCCAAGGAAGAATGGACTTTAAAAAAGTCTGACGGGACCGGGAATCGAACTCGGGTCTCCCAATTGGTAGGGTCCCACAAAGTCTCCCGAATCCGGGATAGCTCAACGGACAGAGCACCCGACCGGCAATTGGGAGAGCCGGGTTTGATTCCCGGTCTCGTCAAACTTTTTTCAAGTCCATTCCTCCTTGAGAATATCATATGCTCTTAAAAATACAATGCTAAAATTACACTATTAAGATTACTTAAAAAATACAAAAGTTAACTATTGAAAGATAAACATAAGCATCACTTGTTAATTAATATAAAGAATGCATCTCAGTTAAAGCGAGCACTTGAAGAAGAGAAAAGAAATAAAAGATAGGATAGCAAAGAGGAAAAAAGATAAATAATAATGATGAAGAGAGAAATTAATGGAAAACTTTGTTGAAAAGACGAGGGAGACTGCTCGGGCACACATTGAGGCATGATTTACTTCTGAAAGCAGTAGTGGAAGGGATAATCGGAATGATGCAACTCAGAAGACTTAGGTAAGACCAAAAAGACCCAATGGTTGGTAAAAGGCATAAAATTTGTAACGAAATGAATGGATTGGCTAGGAACAGATACGCTTAGAGGGCTGCAGAAAACCCATCCGCCTAACCTATTGTTATCACATGATAATGATGATGTTTCGGTATTTCTCAAGCAAAAGATTCATTTATGTTCAGAGAAGTAAGGAGGATTGTTGTGAAATAGCAGAGACAAACTGGCAAAAGGCTTTATTCGGCGAAATTAAGAATGAAAAGTTCCATATTTCTTTAACCTATACAGTTATAGCAAAGAAATTAGGAAAAGTAGCAATTAAGTTAGATTAATAACATAAAAGAAAAAAGGAGCTTTGAGAACAAATGAAAAGTACGAATTTTCCTGTTTAGGTTCACGGGTGATTCTAACGAGGTATCGCCGAAAGAATTGGTTTGGAGTTTAGTTAAAGAAGAGAAGATTTTGCGATATTTTTGATAATATTATGTATTAAATTTAAATTAGTGTAAAATAGTTTTTTAGAATGAAATTTGAGTATTTGGGCTAACGTTGCAAATTTCTGCAGTAGGTTGCCCTAAAGTCCTAACAATGATATTTCAGGGAAGATTACCCTTTTCAAAAAGGATAACGAATACATGCAGGACTATTAATGAAATTACTAGATTGATGATATTTCGCAACAATTTTATTGCTTTCATTTATTAAGAAATTTATAAGCAATGAGAAACGCATGGTTCATATACTTGAATTTCGTTGAAGAAATGAGGGAGAAAAAGTCTACCGCAGCCGGGAATCGAACCCTCTCCCACTTTCCGGGCGGGTGCTCTGTCCTCCTGTACAAATTGAAGGAGAGATCTTTCTGTAGTGGTATCTTAGAGGACAGAGCATCCGATCTGGAAGCTGGAGACCCGGGTTCGATCCCGGCTACGGCAGACTTTTTCTCCCTCATTTCTTCATCTTTATTAACTAAAATTTAAAGATAATTGAGCCGCAAGTGAAAGCACAGATGCTTCCAAAGGGGCCGGATGCGGCTAACGTGACCGCAGTTGGGATACGTACCTTACACAGACGAACTTGTCCTGAGATATGTGACGTCATTAGGGTAGGATTATAGCATAGGGATGCAGCTGATGTAGAATTTGGCCGGTGGACGATGACCATCGACAATCTCGGTCATTCTGGGATTTGTACTATAGTCTCGACCTGGCTCCCAGTGATTACTCCTAGTTAGCTTCCCTGGAGAAGCCCCTGACAGGAAGCAGATACATGTGCGAGGATGTAGCAAGACCGTTGTCCGTCAACGGTTTCGCTATCAGCCTGTCGAAATCCACTTCAGCGACATCTCCAAACTAGCAAAGCGATAAATGTCTTAGCCGCTATGCTGACTCTATGGATGAAAGGCATAATATATAACAGAGAGCAGAAATAATCAATAGGCATTAACGCAGACTGAAAATCTCTTATAAATAAAGAATGTTGAGAGCAATAAATACTTAGGAAGCGTAGTGGAGGAAAACGGAAGATACGTTAAATGAAAGAGCGGAAGCCTTTTTGAAAATCGTTAGTTGCCTGATATGGATAAAAGCGTCTTCTCTCCATATTCTCCAGGACTCAAGGATTTATCTATTGGACGGATTATGTCCCGATCCTAATATGCTTCCAAAACATGGGCGATGATACGAAGATATGTCAGCAAGTATAGGAATGTGAGATAGAATTTCTTGGAAGTAGAACTGGGGCAACTAGAGTAGATATAATAACACCAGGGAGGGTGCGTGAAATCTAGATGCAGGGTAAAAGACAGAGAGGAAGACCACGAGACAGGTAGATTAATGGAGCGCAAGAGAGCGTTTGAAAACTAAGAGTGAATTAAAACAGAGCTGGCGGAAGGAAAGAAGGAAGTGGGGATGATTGTGTGCACAGTAGACCCTTCCAGTGGCTGGGAACTGTATTTGATGATGACAGCGAACGATTCCCATAACTTGATTTTTCTGTATGTTCATCAGATTAATCGCATAAAGGGGCAAAGGCTTTCAGATTTCCCCTCGTAGATTTCCGCTTTTCTCTCGATGGAATTTGGGAATCAAACTGAGAATTTCAGTAGAATACTTACGCATATTAATAGCTCGAAATGGTGTCAAAATCTGCCGAATGGCTGTAATCTTCCAGATTTGCTAGCCTTCTAAATGAACGGATAGCGCCCTGCGATTGGATCCTCTTCATTCATTCATTCCATTTCCATAAACCCTTCGTAATCTAATAGTCCCTGGCATTGTTCTTTTCATCCCTAATCCATCGCCATCCTCCACTCAATATTGGACTCTTTCTCCGTCTGACACTCCCTCCGTTTCACCGCTCAACCTCTGACCTCTCTCAGATGACATTCTCTTCTCTCTATCAAATTATCCTGATTTTCCTTTGCAGAAGCCGCCAGAATCGATCCATTGCGAAGATGACCTCGAGCGAAATGCTCAAAGGCAAAGATTCATCCTAAACAGCTAGGCCGCGCCCTCACGCTATGGCAGCATATGCTTGTTTGCTCCATCCATGAATAACGGTCATATTTGCGTAGGGAAATTGGAAGCGTAATTTTTTATCCGGAAGTGGCCGTTAAAAATACCATTCGCGTTAGAAATAGTGCAATAAACCGAAGCTGCTGAAATGAGCAATTGTGAAGCGAAGCTCTCGTCCGAAGAAACGACGCCCCTGTTTTTATTTCGTGCACAACTACAGAGAGGTAATTTTTGCGGAAAATTGTAACGGAGTGATGGCTGCAAGATAATGGCAACGGAACAGTAGCGCAAACAGATAAATAAAGCATGAAGAGGGTGTATATTTTGTCCCTGGAAATTCTCGGATGTATCCCACACCCCGCGTTTTACCTGAAGCACCTAAATCATCATTCTAGGTGGTTCATTTTGTCTTTCAGCAGAGATAGCGAACACACTTTTTCTACGTGAAATTTCTCTCTACTGTGATTTGCGGAAAGGACTCAGAACTATCAAACAAATAGTGAGAGAGGGGGGAAAGTTAAGTCCCCGATAGAGAATTATCCAGCTGAAAAATATCATAGTAAAAGATATTCATGACATTCTTGGATACCGTTGATTTTCACTGAAGTGAGTGGTTTAGAGAAGACTTATTTCATTTCACATCTTCGTAATTCAGCTTTTTTTGCTTTAATATTTGATGCGACGTAATTCAAAAAAACACATTTGTGTTCTTAATTCGGATTGTTTGTAAGAAGTGAGGCATCTCTGTATCGTTAAATTTTTAATCATTTGAGAATTTGACATTTATATTTCAGTTAGAGAAGTATAGATCAGCGCAGCAGCTGGAAAACTTTTTTCATTACAAAGCCGCACGTGAAAGCTTGAGTATTGCCTATATTTCCATAATACCAATAAATCATATCTATGTATAGAAAAACGAATTTAGCCGCTATGTTAACTGGAGTAGAATATTTGCAGTTCCATTTTTACTTGATAGAAGTGGCAATGAAAGATTAATTGATAGGAGTGCCGCATGCGGTCTATAGATCGCGAATTTCCAACCTAATTAATGCTTTTTTAGCTAACCCTTTTCCGTCTACGTAAAACACCCTTGAATATAAACCTCCCAGCACACTTAATCACACATTTAGTTTCTAGTATCCAGGTTAGAAAAACGCAAACACTCACATGAATGTATATCTCTGATATTTATCACGTTAGAGCATCTTGTCATCCACAGTCTAATTATGAAGAAGATTTATAGCTACCTGAAAGTGATTTACTTACCTATTCAGCATACGATATAAAACAGTAGGTGAAAATGTTGGGCTGATATATGTCGTTGAAACATTAATTATATGTATAATTATATGCGTGTACGTGTTTCTAAATCTAAAACACATTCCTTTTCCTCCTTCTCTATAACTCTTTCCTGTTATTCTTAATAGGTCAATGGCTTCTCTGCTGCTGTTTTCTTTTCTGTATCCGAATTGTATTCCACCATTATTGGACTCTCGGATGAATAAGTATGCAACACGATCGTATTTAGTGAAAGCGATACTTGGTTCGATTCCCGGTTGGGGCCCAAGTGAAAAATGACCTCAGTTGTGGAAGCACTTTTAAAAATAATACTATTACTCTTTAAAATTGTTTTTCTCTATAATTTTTAAGAGTCTCCTATGTAGTACTCTTCATAATAATTTTTAGCATGCATTATTATATGTACTTATGTTCTATATTTTTTACACTTTGTGGTGTTTTTACATAGGTTTAATCACTGTCTGAACATATTCATCTGGCCTGGTACCGTATAATATACTTTATCACAAATTTTAACTATTTCCTTCATACGCTCTCCTTTATATATTTGAGGAAGTCTATGGAATCTAATTTATACCTGTTGATTTATCGCTTTGCATAACTTTAATAGTTTGTCCTATTTCAGATTGAAGTATGTATATGACTTCTCTGCTATCTGAATTTCTTCTTCTCTGATAATATACTTCGGTTTCTCACTTGCACTCACTCACTTTGCAAATCTTCTATATACTCTTTCTTTCTGTTTCTTAACTCCCTTTCCTCATGTAACACTTTCCCGTCTTTTACTGCAATTGCTCTTAATTTTCTTCTACCTTTGATATCATCTGTAAAATTTTTCACAATTCGTTCATCAAGTCATAACGTTTTTTTACCTTATAAGTCTTCAGTGTCATCGCATTCTTCTTTTGGCCGTTTCCCTTAAACATTTCTCTTCTTAGCTCATTATTTAATTTACGATGTATCGTTCCATTATTTTCCCCATTTTTATTTTTATAGTGCCTTCTTTCTTCCATTTTCTTCAGCATCTCTGTTGTTATCCACAGTTAATTTGCTCCAGGAACTACATAATACCCTATTTATTTTTGTGCCTTTCTATCCAAGGGATCTTTTATTCTTTTCCAATTTTTATTTGGCTTTTCTTTCTTCCTTGTCCATAATTATCCTCTTTGTTATTATTTCGCTTATCTTTCTCAGTTCTTTCATACAGGCCAAATTCCATTTCCGCAACACGATTGCCTTTTCAAATTTCTTTAACATTTTTTTGATCTCAATTATCAGCAGTACATGATCGCTGGCAATATCCGCCCCCGGTAATCCACGTGCTCTCTTCACTTCATTCCTGTATATGTTCTCTACTAGAATATGGTCTATTTGATAACGAGCTCAATATCCCGGAGATATCCATTTACCTCTATGATTTTTAAACCATGTATTGGTTAGAATTATTTTTTTGTGGCAAAACTTAAGCAATCTATCCCCTGCAGTCATTTAGTCAAATATTTTCCCCCCACTCACCCTCTCCCACAATAGCACATCTACCCCTAGTTATTCTGCGGCAATACTCTTCTTCTAATGCATTTTCAATATTTTCATACATACATTCAATTTCATGATCATGTGCGTAGGCATGTAAACTTGAATTATCACTAAATTTTGGTATCATAGCCATTATTTAGGCTGTTATTGTGTCGTCAATGCCACTGCATTATTTTCTCTACTTCCTTAGTCACTACTATTTCTACCTAATTTTTACCATTTTAATTTCCTGTATAAAAAATTTAAACTTCTCCACTTCTCAGTTATCCCTATTCTAATTTATAAATATCTATAGTCGCATTATTATTACTGCTATATGCTGGTTATAAATGAACTGAATTGTTAATGTAATAAAATGTTTATAATGAATATTTTATGCATAAATATTGCTACAGATTTGTAATTGTTTGCCATGAATAGATAAATAAAGTATAGTTATTATTCAAAATTATTATTATCATCATCATCATCCCTCTCATCTAACTTTACTTTAACCTATCACGTCTACTTCACTCTTTTTCGTTTCAAACTTTAATTATTCTAACTTTCTATACTGTAACGACAACATTAAAAGAATTTAAGATAAAAATGTTCTGTGTCAATTTAATTACTCTTCCTTGTATAAATAACGGATTGCTAAATAAAAATATCAGGAAGCAGTCACAAGACACATGTAATTTCCGATGGAACACTTTGTCCTGACACGGGTTTTAGGGGCTTTGCTCAATCCAGTGCTATTAGTGTTAAAGAATTCGTTTAAAAATTTAGCGATAAAATTTTGCGATAGAATTTTGCGAAAAAATTTTGCGATAGAATTTTGCGGTATAATTTTACGATTAAGTTTTCAGTGTTGTGTTGAATTAAAATTTGTCAAAAATGATAACCACAAAAGCTATTTATATTCATTTGAAACAAATTTATATATGTTCTTCGCTTTACTTTGTATCAATTTCGCACTTCCACAGAATTGGTGTTTATGCATACTCCTACATCTATAATGGAATTATGTAATAATTGCGTATATACAGTAAAGTATCACAGGCATTTTCCGGGATGTTATTAAATTATGTGGATGATCGCAAAATTTTGTCTCGTCGCACTGTTTCAGGAAACGAATTTCAGCCAAACATAATTTGATTTCAGTAATTTCGTAGTGCACTCTATTTTCAAGATATAATCAGATTAAGTTAATAAAATTTTTATTGAATTATTAAATTTCTTCAATTACCTATAACATGCAGGGGAAAATAAAAATTATTTATTGAAGCGTAATAGAGGCACTCCATACTTTATTCATAAATTTGGATCGAATTCACGAAGATTAGTCGCAATAGAAGGTTGTGATAGCATTCAAAATATGCATACAATAGAACAATATGTTTTATAATAAAACGAAAAGTAAGTTGCCCTTTCTATAAGTATTCTTCTGTAACTGATTCGGCTCTAGCGATTTATTCTTAAGTCAGGATGATATAATGGACATAGAAATCATGTCATTTAAATTTAATTCTGTACTTTGTTTTGCAAAATATGGCAAAAAATTGTTCATTAGCATATAAATTGCATTATCCACCTCAAAACGCATCGTATCAGGAATTTTAGTTCATTATGAAATCTTTAAAATAACTTTGAGACAATGTGAAAGACGAAATGAAATGAAATATTTAAACCATTGGAATTCTACATTCATTGAATACGAATGACAAGGAAAAGAGTGGAAGTTAACCTGGCACAATAAAGTGTGCGCCTTTGAATGTTCTCAGAGAGAAAGGGACATTACTTTCCATCGCTTTGTGTGGCCATTGGCTCTATGACGTCGCGACGCGTCGTGGCTGTGGACGATGCTGCTTAGCCAGACGGAACACTCACCCTTGTACACAAAGTCTCCCGAACGCCATTTTTAATTGTTGTCACAATAGCTCAATTGGCTAGAGAAATAACCCGGAAAGTAGAAGATCCGGGTTTGAGTCCCGCTCTGTCAGACTTTTTTTTGAATGTAGATGACTTGGGGTAGTTAAATGTTAGAAATATTCGCCTTGAGTTCCTATGATGTTCTTAATCTGAAGACAAACTCTTGATAAATTGCGGAACGGGACAGATTTTAATCTTCTCGCGCAGAAATCCGCTGTCCCGTGAGCCTCGCGCGGCTCAGATTCCACCTTCAAGTGGCTACTTACTTAAGTGTTCTACCTTTCGGTAGGTCTATGTGCCCTGATATTCTCTATTCAAAGCCCTTTCCTTCGTTATCTGGTAACCTACCCAATCCATAATGTCATCTAACATCTTTTGCCTCTGCCTTCCCCTCTGTCTTTTCCCTTGCATTCTACCCTCAAATACATTCTTCAGCAATCCCTCTCCTCTCAATATTTGACCTACCCATTTCATGCCTCCAATCTTTTGGTGTCCTCCTTTCGCAAGGTCCATGTTTCACACCCATACAGCAAAACACTCCATATCAAGGATTTTACCAATCTTTCCTGATTCCTTTATCGAGACCCTTAATCATCAATTCCCTTCGCTTCATGAAAGCTTCTTTGGCCAATGCTTCTCTTTTTCGAACCTCATCTCTACACCTCCCATCCCAAGATAGAACACTACCCAAGTACTAGAATTTATGCACCTGTTCTAGTTTTGCCCATCCGCCCTGCTATCGAGTGAAACTGCGATAAATTATTCAACATAAATATATTTTATCGTTTTCAAACATGAAACTAACCTAATGCAAATTAACGGACCGAATTACAGATTCCAACTCGGAATAGCTCCGTGCACTAAAAAATTACAACTCTCAAACACATACCAAATCTTTCCAAAGAAGGGTAAGCCTGTAGCTCACTGTTTAAAATTAATGACAAGCACAACAATTTTGGCACGAATTTCGCACTTTTCAGTTTTCATTGAGAAATATATTCAATAACGTAACTAGCTGTAGTAGCACAATGATAAACATGTGAAAAATAGAGATATGATTAGGTTTCTCGCTTTCCGGGCAGGTAGTACTAAAATACCATACGACGTCTTTTGAGTTTCCAGCCACACGATTGACATACCTTTCTTTATCATTCTTGTTTTAGTAGCGATTAAGATTCCTTCTCAATCAAGAGTTATCAATCCGAAGATCTTGAGGCTCGATTCAGCTGCCCAAGTTATCTTAATGCCAGTTACATTATTCTCCCAATGCCAGTTACATTATTCTCCCATTATTCCCCCCATGTGTTAGGAGATTGCCTAGTAGGGTAGGTACGGTGGGGACTTGTCCCCGGGACCGCTACGGTAACCGTGAAGGCCTTCAAGGAACCCTGAAAAAACTTCTCTGATAATGAGTGTAAATTGTGAAAATATTTTTATGCATAGACATATTTGCATTTTAAGTAGTAGAATTTACAAAAAAATATTTGAATGAATTGGTGTATTTTTGGGCTGGGTGACGGATATGCTGAGATGTTGTATTTTTGTAGCAGCGAGATGTATTTGTAGCGATAGTGTATTTTTATAACCTGAAAGTGTGTGTACATATTATATCAGTGTTGATGATGGTTGTTCTGTGGCGGGCGAAAATGTTGTGTTATTGAAATTGGCATTGTATATACTTCTTCATAATTGTGAATTGTAGTAATGTAATTATTGTAGATTAAGTTACCAGCGGACTATTAGTCAATCAGTAACATTATACATCAGTAACACAATAATAATAAATCCAAAATTTAACACTCAACATCAGTTCTCTCTCTCTCTCTCTCTCTCTCTTCAGTCTTGGTCTTCATTTATATTTTCTTCGCTCCAAAATTCCTCTCAGAACATTTTTATAATTCCATCTTGTCTTAGTGCGTGGCAGAATTAATTTCCTCTTCTTTTTATCATTTTTTCCATTGATTTTAATCCATTCCATCTCTTTTTAATTTTCCCTTCGAGGATTTCCTCTGTAGTTTCTCGGTCTTTTCTTTTTATGACTTATCCGCAGAACTTTATCTCCAATGTGTTCTCTGCTTCTGCTCCAATCCGTGTTTATCAGCCGCAAGGAAGGACACTCTGCATATAGGTTTTTATGCAAAGTCTCGCAGTATCCATGCTACTATCATTTGCTCTCAGCAATTGTTTTTTCGGAGAGAAAAACCTCTTCTCTTGGGCTTCTCACTATTTATCTTGCGTAACTTCTATTTGCTGGTGGCCTTGTTACCTCAATGACAGAATTCTGCCATTTTTTCGAGAGTATCCATTCCTTACTACGCCAGAAAATCATCTCTTCTCTTGCGACCACGAGAAAGTTATGGTTTTATTTTTTATATATTTTGATGCGATGCTTCCTCAAGATATTTTCCATTAAGGATAGAGTATTTAACTCTTCTTTTATTTCGGCAAATATTGCGCTGTTACTTGCAGTCAGCTTTTTGTATTTCTCTTGATTTCCTTTATGGTCTTCGTAATGAGTAACAGAAATAGGATTCATTTCCATACAACTATAACAAATATTCCTTTCAACGTTCACCCACTTCACACTAATTCAGCACTATGTCAAGTCTCTTCTTTGCCATCTCTTTCATTCTATCACAAATCCATTTTCTCGCCTTTTTCATTCACTTCTGGGATAAATTGTCCCTGGCAGTTTCACGCTGCGTCTCTCCAGCCTTAATTGCTGACGGAGTGCTTTCCGTTTAAATATATAAACGGTTGAAATTATTCTAAGGCATTGCTTTTGGATCTGCCATCTTAAAAGTTTGCAGACCCTTGATTTACCAACAATTTCCACTTATAAGTACTGCCTGTCAGTATAGTCACTGGTTCGAAGTCTGGTTGGATCATCAAACCGTCCACCATTAGCTAAAGTACGTGATGAGTAATAATGACAACTGTATATGCTATTTCAAGGTCATTTTGAGTTCGTAGATAAATTATAACTATTTATCACTTTATTTTTAAGTTATTGTATTTAGTAAACAACGTTTTTTTAATTTTATGAGTTGATACTCATATACAAATAATGATACGGATCGTTTTCTGTTCTGTTCGAGTTAATTGTTAAATGAACATGATGTTTGTTGTGTCTTTAGGTTATTTTGTAAATTATATATCAGTGTAGTTTGCATACTACTTGTATTGTGGTTAGTAAGGGAAGGGGATAAGTACTAATGTTCTGTAGTTGTAAATGTAGAGCTTTGTAATGTTGTTTTTGCTAGCTGTATATTTTAGTGTAAGTTAGCGTCACCACCTCACCTGACTGTGCCTAATTAACTGCGGTGGTATTAGAAAATAAATAAAGAAAGACTTCGAGTAGGAATGAGGCGACTAAGCAAGATGAGGAGTGAGGTATTTTGCCTTCTCCTCACGGAGTAAGAATGCTATGAATGTAATAAATCCACGTATGTGCTGTAGCATGATCCAATTAGTAATACTTGCCTAAGTTGTCATTAAAAAGGACGAAGATGACTTCATTAACTTTTATGTTATCACAATAATAAACAGGACTCAGGAGAAAACGAATGAAAGATACGTTTTTCTCTGTTCTATACCAGAGTACGAATGAAAATTCAGCAAGATATGATTGCAGGAACATGATTAGCACCATGATAGTAGTTATGGCATAACCCATCATTTTCTTGCCTCATTATCAAGAAAATTCCTGTGCAAGAAAAAGCGATGTTTTATCTCGTAATTATTAAAGAGAGGAGGATTTCTAAAGGCTGCTACGAAATTGACTTGCGTGCAGTATTCTGCCTCAGCGCACCATCCAACTTGCTGCAGCCACTGCGTGGGAAGAGGACCTAATTTCCAGCGAGCGAAAACTCCAGCGAAGTACCATTGAAAACGGGCTCGCGGACATAAGGATGCAAGCAAAAAACGTTGCATAATGTTACAACTTTATCGATCGCCAGAATTTTCGTCGCTAAAATATTTTTAACGGCAGCGCTCGCGAAATACATCATTTGGGAACAAATTTCGGAACGCATCTTTTTTCTCTGAGGCAAAATGACATATAATGCGTGGATGTAAAGGGAACAGAACTGTTCATACAAACTATCGAGGGATGAAAAAGTCATGCCTAATTCACAGAAGTCCTACCTCTACAGAAATCCTTCCATTCATGGTTTTTTCTCAGCCTTGCTAATTACCATTTTATTAATGCACCGCCATTAGCAGAAATTAGTAAAGTTAAAAAAACTATTCCACGACAGTGGCGCTACAACGGAAATTTTTGGAAACTTTGCGTCGAGCTATAGCTCATGGGCTTGATGTAAAAGATGACTTTTTGTTCTCAGTCTAGCACAAATAAAGATGTTTTTAAAGTGATCTTAACATCCTCTTTTGAGAGTAAAGGGAATCTTCCACAAGCTTTGAATCTTCAAAAAATGCCTAATTTACAGATGCGGGCGTGACATAGAAGTGCGAAATAGCCAACCAGATAATATTTTGATAAATGAAATAACTACCTTGAATTTATTTTATAATTAACTTAACTTGCTTCAATTCTAGAAAATGTTAATACATAGTCGAACTATTGTTGGATTGAAAATAGTATAGACCTGGACTTTGATGCGTTACCCATTGATGATCTGCCATTGTATTGGGACATGTTGTATATCGTTCGAAAGAGCATTTATTTGTCTTTAAAATTATATACATTAAGAGTCAATATCGATCTCCTGCTTTATGTGAGGCGCCAGGCATTAAAACCGTGCTGACTGTGACTTGGCCGTAACTGCAAGTGAGGTGCCTAATGAAACAAAAAAGGTTATGGCTTTATTTTTTTACTTGTATTCCCCCTGAGGAAAAGCCACAATAACTGCTCGATTCTTACACATTTTTATTTACAGTAATATCTCTCAAACTTGAATCCCAATACCCTCATTACCAAACACATTATGGATATAACAAGCTAGGGAAAGTTGTCATGTTCTTCTTGGAAATCAGCTGATACATTAGCAACTTTGGGGTAAACTTCTCACGCATAAAAGTCATACAAGAACATCCTGAAAAATTCATTCAATTCTATTCGGGGTCTTCTAGGACACCCTTTTTGGGAACATATAACTCCATGATTACTCGTCATAATTTCCTTACTGATACTTTTCGCGGTACGCTCGGAAATAGCACACCATAGCGCCGTATTATTCACCATCTGGTTAGGAGCAATCTCAATATCTTCCATTTTTCATAGAAAGTTTTAACGTTCGCAATTATAATTCTACACGTACTTTAAGCTAGCCTTTTCCGACCGTGCCGATTGAAGAAAAATATGGATTTCTGGTAGTAAAAATTTCAACTGCGTAAGATCAAATTCGTAGGAGTTTTTATTTCAGACGCTTATCAAAGGTCAATAAATAACGGTCGGAGCTATAAAACGCGGATTATGCTTCACGACTACATACCACATTTCTGTTAAAAGTTTGGTTTTTCTGTGTGGCCTGGTCATTGTTCCACAAAGGTGTGAAGATGACCGAGTCATGGATTTGCGCGAATTTACTGTGTTTTGATTTGATTTACGTCGACTCACATAAAGCAGGAGATCGATATTAACTCTTAATGTATATAATTTTAAAGACAAATAAATGTTCTTTCGAACGATGTCCCAATATAATGGCAGATCATCAATGGGTAACGCCTCAAAGTCAGGTATTTTCAATCCGACAGTAGTCGCCATTTCAGCTTATATTTGTGGGAATTATATGCTAAATTCAAATCTGTTGCAATAGTCATCAACAAATCTTCACTCTTCCTTAAAAAATTTTTTATTTCATACTAAATGGATAAAATTCATTTTATCATTAAAATTAATAGTGGTAAATGGATAGAAATAATTAATTTATTCGAGTACATAAGAATAGCTTTTATTATTTTTCGAGTTTTGAAACTTCCAATGATTTGACGCGCTTTACTTCTAGAGCAGGGGAAAAATAGTACACTTTCTAAATTAGGGAAGATTTTTTATTAGAAGCTGTTCTAAATTAAACTTAGAGCTGTCTTTCAAGGAAATATGTTCAAAAGAGTAAAACGATAAAGGAGTGTTACATATTCGGAAACCTCAGTTTACAGTTAGGAAAGAATTATCGGTGGTAACAATTTCAAAAGTGAATGAAGTCATATAGAATAACTTAGGAGGAATATCAGGGGATAAAAATTTACTTTCTGAATACATTTTCGAAACAAATTCTTTCTACAAGAATTCTTTCTGAAAGAATTTCCTCAAAAATTCAGATGCGAGGATTTTTGGAAAGTCTTTCTGAAAAATACTCCCTTCAAAACTGAAACTATAATACATATTTCACACAAAACGATCAAAATATGAATCAATATTTATATAATTTTTCNAATACCTTATTGTATTTTTTAGCTTAAACTTCTTATTTCATCCAAAATATTTATAAATTGCTGGGTTTTACTTGAAGGTTGCATTTAAAAATATTGGTGTTTGATTAGATATTGCTGCTGACCTTTTCAAATAACGAATCTCTCCAAATTATACCAAGGGAGAAATCAAAACTACTATATAATCTAAGTATATGAAATTAAACGTCTATGAATACAACGCACTATTTTTCCCCTATAATTAAACGGGAGGAATATTTTTCACTTGTCTTTTAATAAAGGATAAAAATAATCTTCCATTTACTTCCTTGTTTTTTCGGACTAATTCGTAGCTGTTATAATGTCAAAGCTACTGAGGCATGAAAGATGAATCCGACGGTGCTCAGAAGGATGGCATTCCTTTTGGTCATCTCTTATTGAATTCTACGAAGAATGTTAACCATAGAGTATTTTGGTATGAGTGCGCATTTATATTTTCTATTTCTTTTTCAATAAAGTCGATGACACTTTCCTTTTTCTCATTTTCACCTTTCCCCTCTTCTTTTTTAATTTCAGTCGCCACTGTTAGTTGGTTTCGCAGGTTTTTCACGCCGCCATTCCTATCTTTCTTAAGCCCAGACTTGTCTTTTTTTAACCCGTGCAATATTTCCTTTCTTTGTTACTTTCTCTTTTGTTTTAATCTCGAAAGCTCTTTATTTAAATATTTCTATGACACAGAGTTAGATGTAAGAAGATAATAACTAGTCTCGATCTCGCTCTGAAATGAAGACGTTTTAATACTCGTATTATTACTATTTGTACTGCACATGAAAATTTTCCTCTCGACGTATTCTGGGTCAGGGAGGGAAGCGAAGGGAAACCACATCAGCGGTCAGCTTGCCTCCTAAGCCTCATTCCCTCTTCAGAGGTTTTGTAAACTAATGGTGGCGGGTTTGAAGTTTTAATCGGCCTAAATCGGTTTAGATAATTTACAGAATCCAACCTGCAAATGAGTATATAAATTGTGACTGCAAATCGATGTCTTTTCTCGTGACTACTACTGACTCCTATACTGCGGTTATCTCCGGATAGCAAAGTGGGTATCGCGTACGACTTTGATTAAAGCGGTCCCGGGTTTGATCCCCGTTGGGAGCCAAAATGGTTCTACATCTACATAAATACCCTGTAATCCACCTTCCGGCGAGTGGCAGGGGGTGTAAAAACCAAGCCTCTTTAGCTCAATGTTCTCGGGAAGAATGAGTCCTTAGAAAGATTTGTCCTTGCACCTACTTCTCTTATTTTACGCTCATTGTTTGATCGGCTGGTGCAGCAGAGGATCGCAGAATACAGATTACGTCTTCCGCAAATGTATGAATGTACTCTCAATAAATTTATCAAACAAACGCAACCTAGCTTCTAACCTCTTTTCATACAAGGATTTCCAACCTGTGTTCCCAACCACATGAGCGAAATGACCTTAGCTATCGAAGTGTATTTAATAATAATACTACCACTGTTACCCTTCGGTAATTAAGCAGTAACTCCGGATGCAAATAGAGTAACCTGAACTCTCGTAATTACGTAATCGCTTACTTAGATTAAAATGGTCACTTTCTACACAGTATATTGACATGTTTAGTGTAGGAAAATTACATCTCTCAGTCCAAATGCCACAACAATAAAATAAGAGCCTCTTTATTTCGTACTAAATCACCTTCGATTAATCATTCCCGCTACGTCTACGCGGAAAGTTTTGTTTTCCTCATTTTTCCAGTCAACCTATGCAAGATTCTTCCATGAATATTCATTGCCCCATCTGTCGGCAAGCTAACTCACCACCGCGGGGCGATTTATATTCATAGATCCAAATTTCACATCGGGAGAACTTAAGAGGGATGCTCGTCTCGGAGGCGGGGAGGAGTAAAGCGGGAAAAAGAGGTACAAAATAAATTCTCGGAGGTAACGAGAGCGCTTGTTACATGGGCCGTGGAAATGGCACTGATAGTGAATGTACGGGGGCAGAGGAGGCGGGCGGTGAGGTCGCGTGGAGCCCATGCTACGGTCCCGATAATTACCTGGTGCCTGGTGCTCGTTAGCTGGCCGACTGGGCTAGACTCCGACACCTTTGATGCCTCTCCGATCGATGCCCGAGTGATAGGAGACTTCTAATCCAATCGATACACCATTAAACGGCCTCTTAATTCCCGCCAGGCTTAACTCTCTTTCCTCGCGGCGGTACTTTGACACTTCGATTTTTACTTCCTTGTCTTTTCAGCGGACCAGCGGTGACGGGTGATACGAAATTGCTCGTCTCTATCCGGATTAAAATCCGCCTCCACTTCCTGGATACAGGTATCGCGGAGGGAGTTTGAATCAGGGATCTAACCGTGGAATTTTTTTCTGTTTTCGCTCCGGTTCGATAAAAAACTAATTTCGGTTCATTTACGGTTTTGCTCCGTGTTCCAATGTCGAACCGCATGTAACCGGTTTACTTCGCTACGACCATTAAAATATTATACCATAAAATAGTTATTCTATCATGCGAATTTTTTATAATTGTTCAACATTAAATTTGTTTAGAATATACGAGTCGTGACTTGCAAAGTTCAAGAGATAACGACCAAAGTATTCGATAAGATACATTTTTATCTATGGCTCTCATTTTAGATAGTTACAAGTCGCTTCCACAGTTATTTAATGTAGCTTCATCTTCATAATCTTAATTAAGACAGAATTCAAGGAAAGGGTGAAGGTAACTTTGCACATTAAGGTGTGTGCCTAGAAATATTTCCAAGAAGAAACGGACATAAAAAAGCCTGATAGAACCGGGACTCGAAACTGGATCTTCCACTTTCCGGGTGACTGCTCTAGCTCAATGTCTTATAGACTTTGTTCTAAACGTGGTTCTGGAGTGATTCGGCATGTAGAAGGTCCGAGTTCGAATCCCGATCCAGTCAGAATTTTCCCACATTGGTTACTTCTGCAGAAGGAATTTCTTAGAACCGAAATCTGGAACGGAACAAATAACAATTTGCGTTTCGTTCCTTGTTCATGAAATTTAGTTTTCCATTCCGAGTTTGGTTTATATTCTGGCAAAAAACGGTATTTCCAGTTTTGGTTCCCTGTTCAGTTCCGACTCGACGCTCTGGTTAAAATTAATATAATGGTGTATGCTGTAATAGTGTATCGTAAATTAATGTTCCTTCTAGGAAAGGAACGTAATTCTCCTCTTAATCAATGTCATCCGCCCTCTTGGTTTTCTGGAATCTCATCCTATTCGATTTCATCAAGTAGTTCATATCCAAAGAGAACGAGGGTCTCTCAATCCGTGGATGGTAAAAAAAATCCTGCGGTTTTTCTTGTATTTCAGTGAGTAACGAGAGCTTATCCGTAAATACCTTCCGAAGTCGCTATTGATCTTCGAGAGGGAATGTCTCCGCGTATCGGGAAAAGAGCTGAAAGACCTAGCAATCGACTCATAATGGGAGCATTTTGCTGATTAGCAGCCCTTTATCCATTTCCCGAACGTATAAAATACTCCTGAGAGTGGATAGCACTTAACGATCGTCCTCAACATTTCGTCCATAAACACCCATTTATTGAGACACACGTACTCAATTAGAACAAGATGACTCTTCTCGTCACAGCCTAATGCAGACTATTTTTTCATTCGATATCGATGATGACTTCGGATTCTAAGAGTCAGGTAATATTGAACCAAGTATTAAGCTATGCTCAAGGAATTTCGAAAAGTACAAACTATCACGGTATTCGATGATATATCAACCAGTCGTGAGCTTATATAAATATTGCTGAGCTCCCTTATATTATTGAATGTGAAAGACTACATTTTCGTAGAATTTCCCGTTTTTTGTTAAAAATTAATTTTCGATGGAAATAACATAATTTTTCGACAAATCTCACTAAAATTATGGTTCTGTGTGTCGTTGTATCATGTTCAATACTTCGTCAACGTTTTACTGTATAATTAAATTTACGATCAAAAACTTTTGTAAACATTTTATGAATTACTTCACATTATTAAGAATTTCACATTAAGAAATTTCAGAGAAGACCATCATCCACGTATATGTCAGTGTAAAATATTTTGTTAGGTAAATTACTCGGAGTTATACTTTCTTCAGCGTTAGACCTTCAAAGCACCGTTCAAAGTTGATGAGGAAAACAAACTAAATTTTGATATGTCGGTTTTCTGAACTTCGATATGTCGGTTTTTTATTCACTCATTATGAAAACTGTTATTCATAGAGGTTTTTATCATGGGAACAGTTTCATTCCTTTCATTTTATAAGCGCACCAATATGTTATAACCATATACAGTGTGTGTTTATGGTTTGTGAAATTCTTAATGATTGGAGCTTATTATATTTACTTTTTTTTTAATCATTATTCACCCAGGACTTATCGTTAAGGGAAAGTACATTGGAGAAACCGGACCTGTTTCCTGAATTTTCCTCATCCACTTCTATGTGGAATTCCTGTTTAGCGCCTCTTTCCTTTTGTGGCTATTAATCTTTCTTTGGACATCAGTGGTAGATTTCAGTCCACTTATCCAAAGAACATGATTTACTATTTCTTCTACTTAATGCACTCAGTAGTGATTCCAAGAAATGAACAACTTGAAGTGATATTCTAAAAACAAATAAGGAAATAAACTATAGAAACCAAACTTCCTAATACTTTTTACAGACTCTTCTTTATATATGCTTGCAGAGAAAGAGCTATTTTATTTTTAGCATGACAATTATGGACAGTGTATATGCATACCTTTAAGAAAATGTGTACCTTGTGGATTTTAACTCTATTTTTAATCGGCCCAAGATCGTATTCATTAATCTGTAATTGTTTCTTTGTATGTAAATGCTTTCAAAAGAGTCTAGCTTTCTTTGGTCGTAAACTGCTTTGATTAAGGTCAGAAGGTTTAAACTGATAGGGTGTCCATTTTCAACAATAGGTGTAGCGATGTTGGAATGCAGTTGCGGAAGCAGTTACATACACAGAAACAAAAAGAGATTAATTAATAACAACCTCAGGCCGATTCACCATTAGCCACTTTATCATCTATTGACTACCTGTTCATTTTAATGCTCCTTCCTTCATGACAAGTATTTGCATCACGAATTGACATAAAGAATTGGCAAATTTTCTACGGAAAATACAATATATTCAATCGACTCCTAATTTTCAGGTGGTAAAATACCTTCTCTTACACTCAAACTCTTTACGTAAATCAAGTTTAGCACCGTAGAACATTGATATATGGTCTACTATTAAGCGATATTCTCTAAAACTACAAAGGAAAAGAATAAATCCCAACCTCAAACAGTGTTCTTACTTGTTTCATCATGTACAAACGTTGCCTTTATCGAAAACTTCGAGGTAATAGAAATCATCCGCTTTACTCGCGAATGCGTATCACATTCGAGAACTCATAATGCATACATCACAAGCCAAGGGAGTGCCTGGCGATCACCCGGGGCGCCTAATCATGGCGGATGCCTGTTTCTCTCTTACTTCCAAAAGGAAGAAAATACCGAAATGTTTCACATATCCGTCACGGATGGCGAAAACCAGAAGAAGGGGATACAGAAAAACCTCGCTCATAACACCTTTGTAGGAAGCACCACCAAAAACGGCTTTGTGGATTCACTGTCGAGACGCCAAGGAGTAACGACGTGAAAAAGGGACCGTGCAGTTCAGCTGGCTGCAAAAGAAAGAGAAAATAGAAGTCTAACCAAGGCTCTCGCTGACTCTACAGAGGCTTCCATCTGGGGTCATAAATGTGCAGTCATGGTTATCAGGGTTTAGAACAATCCCAATTCGGAAAGGATTGGAATAACTTCGGTCATTTTTTTGCAGTCCCCGAAGCTTTGGCCATTATCGTCTCTGCTTGCCTCTGAATGATTGTATATGAATAGTAAATGTTATGACCTGCGATTCAATTACGACGCTTGTGGAGAATATGCGCCTAATATGATGAAATATCCTAAATTGCTGATTGATTAGTATAACTGGATGCACATTCGGCATGGATGTGCAGTGCCATAATTACATATTAGGTGATTATTATTATTTACTACAACTCTACAATAGTCCGTTGTTTGTAAATACAGCTTCATATATCTATTTTCATCTGTCTCATGCCACGATATAAAATAAATCAATCAGTGATATTTAATCTTTTATGTCATTGAGAGATAATCTTTAGAGGAACTTATTGAGGAATGAATTGATTTTCACATCAAAAGCTGCAATTTAATAACATTTTTATGGCCTAGTTTCGTATTAATTGATGTTGGTATATTTATAATGCGCGTAGTATTAATCAAATGGCTGCAGGAATTAATTAAGAACTAAATTTATTTCGATGCAACGTTTGCGGTTCTTATTATTTTGAAATATGGAATTTTTTCGATAAATTAACTAGTATTTACGCTGTTTCTATGTCATAGCAAATTATGCGGATTTATTATATAATCAAATATTTATTGACATTTGAAAATCTTGCTGTCTTACAAAAAAGAGATACCAGTGTCGTGATATAGAAACTCGAAAGCTGCTATATACAAAGGCCCAAGTTTATGAAAAACGGAGTAGATACAGCGATTTCCCTTGAGGATGACGAGTTGCTTTCCAATAACACATAAGGTTGTAATGAAAGTGCAACGGACAAAGTGGAATCGATGATTGAAAGGTCGCTAAAGAGAAATGGAAGAAATTGTTCTTTACAGTGACAATAATATTGACCGTAGACAAATTGAAACATACTTAGAGCAATCTTGAGGTAGATCAAGATCATTCATTGAAAGAACCAGTGTTGTTTCCATGCATTCATATTGTAAGAATACATTTCTCTGCTCAAATGCCGTATTGATATTCAGTCGATGATTGAAAAGTCGATAAAGCATAAATGGAAGAAATTGTTGTTTACAGTGACAATAATATTGATCGTAGACATATTGCAATATACTTAGAGCAATCTTGGGTTGATCAATATTATTCATGCCTAAGCAGTAGCATTTCAAAGAACCAGGATTGTTTCCGTGCATTCATGTGGCAAAAATATATCTTTCTGCTCAAATGAAGCATAAAATCAGCGTTATGTCATATTGATAACTTTCATTTAACCGTACATTATAGATATATTCTCTCTTTGAAATATGTGATGCATGAAAGTAATATCTAGACCATTGCTGGAACATTAAAATATTTACAGAGATTAAATGTAAATATTACTAAGAAATGTCAGCAGGTAATTTATGCAAAATTTAAATCACGGGCTGTCTCTTGCAAATCTGATGATTAATAAACTAACATATACGGACTGACATATATTACACATACACTATATACATATACTAAATTAAAATATACGGACGTAAATATAATAAGTCATTGAAAATATCACGTTTTCGTTCATACTTAATCACTGGGGCTTTTTGATCTATATGGTCAGATGTTTATACAATATCTGGATTTTCCAGGAATTAGATTATTGTCTTATCGAATCTGAAGGAGAACAGGAGACATCACATCCGGAAAAACTACCAANACATCCGAAAAACTACCAAAAAACGCGAATTTTTATCTGTAGACACAATTTCTTGGAGTTCTTCTTCCAAGAAATCTTCTCCTAAGGGGATTACGTCTCCTAAGAGGATTTCTCTCATTGTTTTAATATTCATTCAGTCAAAAAGAATAAACGTAGGAGTATTACGCAAGAAAATTTAATTAACATCAATGAAATAAGTAATTAAAACTATTAAAACTACTAAATAAATTAATGAAAGATAATATCATCTCAACGGTTGACCCGTATTCAATCATTCTATTTAACTGGTGCCTAAACGTTTTTCCCATTATTAATGTTTCAATACTCTGGATACAATTAAAATGTTTGGGATATGGTAATGGTGAATAAAATTTTAAATTTCCAAAGAGAAATGGACAGGAAAAAAATATATGACAGGACCGGCATTCGAACCATGATGTTTCACCTGCCGGGCAGATGGTCTAGCAGATTAAACTATCTTGCCAGAACCGGTATGGTAAAATTTGTGGGCAAGATAGCTCTATCAGCTAGAGCAGCCATCCCAAAACCCGGACAGAATTTAATTTTTCAATCACGAATATATGGAATCATAATCCTTAACGTATAAATAATCCTAATTTAAGCCCCGGTACGGCCAGAAATGTTTCATGTCCCTTTTTCTGTGGGAATATTTTATGCTCATCGTGTTTACATCTATCACATGTTGTAATATCTTCCTCATCCTTTTCCTTAAAATATTGATTTAATCATATAAATTATTTCTTGCTCTTCGGGTCGCTCTGGTGATTCCTAAGACAAATAATTTACTGTAAAATTAATCATCTTACTTAAGGTTTCTACCTTTCGGTAGGTCCATATACCCTAATATTATCTATTCAATGCCCTTTCCTTCGTTACCTGGTAACTCAACCCACCCTTTATGTCATCTAACATCTTTTGCCTCTGCCTTCCCCTTTGTCTTTTCCCTTGTATTCTTTCCTCAATAACATTCTTCAGCAATCCCTCTCCTCTCAATATTTGACCCACATATTTCTTTTGTCGGCGCTTAATTGCTTCAATTAAAACCATCTCCTTTTCAACCATTCCCAGCACCTCCTTGTTTGTTTTTCTATCCACCCACCTCCCCTTTTCTATTCTACGCTCCACCACATCTCAAATGCCTCCAATCTTTTGACGTCCTCTTTTCGTAAGGTCCATGTTTCACACCCATACAGCAAAACACTCTTTATCAAGGATTTTACCAATCTTTCCTGATTACTTTATCGATACCCTTTGTCATCAATTCCCTTCGCTTCATGAAAGCTTCCTAGGCCAATGCTACTCTTTTTCGAACCTCATCTCCACACCTCCCATCCCAAGATAGAACACTACCCAAGTACGAGAACATATATACCTGTTCTAGTTTTTCCCCATCCATCCTGACCGTTATCTTAGCCTTCTTCCCCTTAGTAAATCTCATTACTTTAGTTTTACTTGCGTTTATTTTCATTCCATATTCCCTCGCTTTATCGTTTAATGCATTTACTAGTATTTGTAAACCCCTTTCGGAAGGAATAGCTTTATCATGCGCATATCTTACTGCCTTCACCACTTCTTCGCCAACTTTCACTCCCTTGCTTATTTCTTCCCAAGTTTCATTCACTATTTCCTCTGCATATATATTAAAAATCGATGGTGATAATGGGTAGCCTTGTCTTACCACCATCCCTAACTCCGACCATTCCGAATTTTCATTCATTTTTTCATGAATTCATCATCATCACCTTCTAAAGGCAGAGCCTTGTCGCTGTAACTACACATCTTTCTCCATTGCCATTTGTTTCAAATCCTTGTACGTTGAAACTCCCATAGTACTTTTTATTTCATCGAGGAATTTCTTTCTTGGCCTTCCTCTCCTTTTTTGCCAGTTTTTCCACTCTATTATATTTTCCAGAAAGTTGTTATGCCTCAGAACATGTGCAACAAATTTCGTTTTTCTTTCCTCTATCTCCTTCAATAAACTCCTCTCCTGTTTAATTTCCCACGGAACTTCTACGTTACTTGTCTATCCATTTCGTTCATGTTAACCTTCTCCAAATCCACATCTCCATTGCTTCTAACCGAGACTTTCCCATCTTTCCCAATGTTTAAGTTTAACAACCATATAGCAATGCACTCCATACAAATGTTTTTGCGAAAGATTTTCCAATTTCCAATTTCATATGTTTATTTCATAATAGGTTCTTTTTACTTTCATATGCCTTCTTCGCAGTGGTCTTCTTTTAACTTCAGGAGTGCATAGGCTATCTCTTGTGATGATGCTCCCAAGATAGCAGAACTCTTCCACTTGAGTTATCCTTGTTTCCCCTATCATTAAAATTTACAAGGGGTTTGGTTCAGTCTCTAGAAACTACCATAGCTTTGAAATAAATATGAAGTTACTTGGTAGTTTCCACAAGAAATTTTACTTCACGTCCGGTTTCGACTCTCGCGAGTCATCTTCAAGGTACATGGCACCACATTACATACACCACCACAAATTTCTTGTGGAAACTACCAAGTAATTTCATATTTAGTTCATTAAATATAT
>KZ308319.1:755729-791110 GCA_000376725.2 Ladona fulva
GTGTAATATTCTAGCAAATAGGTTTTAAAAAAAAGCGAAATCAGTTTAGTTTGTGGGGAAAAAAGTTTCTTAACCCAAGGTTGAGAAAGACTCCACTTTGCGGGATAATATTCATATAAGATATGGAAATGTCCTTGGAAAAACATATATTAATAATAATAGAAATTAACACATAAGCTATAGCAACACACCTTCGGTATACATAATTACATCTATGCATAAATACAAATATGAAATATCTCAAACTTGTTAATACATACTCGTAAGCAGCGCATTGAGAGAGTTAGTCATAAATGATAAACATACGTCCAATATATGGTCTATATAGATCAAACAGTCTGTTATTATTCATATTGTATTCAATATGTATATAATACAGAATCTATTTATTAATAGTATTTCATAAAATGTAAGGTAAAAGTTTACTAACCATGAAAGATACAATTCTGAAGTAATCATCATGAAACCAAATAAGAACAGTTAAATATAACATATATATTACAACCTAACCCGACTCGAATTCCTTTTTGAATACATTTTGGAAAAGCATCAGTTGGTTAAAATATCCTTGTGATAAAATATATATCCGGTGAATTGATTCTCGGGATAGAATTTCTTTTGTGAAACAATGACGGAGTGAAAATTCCCTTGTTTGAAGTATCCTTGAGCGAACCATCTCTTGTGTAGTAATTCTTAATAAGTGTTTCGACAACAAGAGTCATTTCGCACATGTGGGTCCCACCGGGAATCGAGCACGGGACCGTTTCCAACTAAAAGTGAACGCGTAGCTCAATTGGTTATACGGGAGCCTCGTCCCTTGTGTGAAACGTCTTTGGGCGAAACGCCTCTTATGGCAAACGCTGTTCTAACAAAAAATTCGGACACCATGTTAACTATAGCTGTGCGTAAATATCTTTTAAATGAATAAGTTGTATAATTTCATAGAATATTAAAATTGAAACCGATTGCGGTAGAAACTTCTTATGCCTTTCTTACGGTTGATTTGATTTGATTTGATTACGTCTGATTTCATTGTCGAATAAATAAAAAACATTTTTTTTAAATTTACGTAACTTTTTATCCGTTTCCTTGTGCGCCTTCAAACTAATGTTAATACATCGGAAAAAATATCCTTACTATAATTAAATGAAACATTTTTTATATAAACTAACGATCACCTTTTACCTGTAACCTTACCGTACTTCGCGTTTACATCTTTAAAATACAGGCAAGGCTAAGTAATCAAAAACTTACGCGTGAGATTTAGGGGAATTAATTCATGATTAACTGAGAAAATACGGTACAAATGTAGTGCAAATGTTTCCTTTTTCTTAGCGAAAACCTGGACTAAAGATGTAGCTATTTCCTTTGAAGCGAGCGATTTTACAGCGAGAATCAAGGAAAGTGTTTATCAGTCGTAAAATTCGGGAAAAGATGCTTCCAGATCAACTCACGCATTTCTTTCCTAGTAAAAGCACTTCGTTCGAATTACCGAGTATGCGAGGTGCTCAGCTCTCAGTCGCGCGAAGCTCGGCGGCAGCATAAACACTATGAAGAGATAAAATCGCATTACACGCCGTATTGAGTTGTATCTTCTCATTGTACCCCCATCGCACCTTTTGTTCTAGGAGGAGATGAGGGGGGATTTTTCGCTGTATTGCAGGAGGACAGTCAACGCCCCGCTTTCAAGGATGCCTTATCGATCTTTGTTGTCTTCTAGTGCGGTTTGTTCCCTCCTGTTTTCGTTTATCGAGTGGACTCAAAATGGCCTCTCTCTAGTTGAAGGCGAAATACTGACGATTCCCACGTGATTTGGACGTCGCAGCAGATTGAAATTGCGAGGCTCTCTTAAGGCGTGATCTTCTATCGCTCCCCTAAATGTCACGCACGGCAATTCAATATAATTTCAAGACAAAACGATAATTTACTCTTGAAGGAAGATACCAGTGCTTCCGCTTTTGTTATTCACGACATTTCTTCATACTTTTTTATCAATGCATACGTCTTTCGCTCTGCACACATCCATATTTTTTCATTTAAATATATAAAAATTTTTTTCCCTTTTCCTTTTTATTTTTTAAACTACGAACGTCTCTTCTCATAAGATTTTCATATACTTCATTCAAAAATCGTTCTGTCGGTATTTCTCTCTCTTTTGCCTAAGTTACATTTCCTAAATATATCACCTTAGTCACTCTGATTCCATCCATCCTTTCCTTCTGCTCAAGTCATCGTAAAACGCCCCTTTCTTAATTGACTCGTAGCCTTTCTCTTGATCCACAATCATAACTGACCCAGTCAATACTAGCTCTCTCTTTCATGTTTATGCCTATAAACTCCTCATATTTCATTCCAACTACATTCAAATGATGTACTTCCCAGGAAACCCCATCCTTCTCAACCGTACAGCAAGGCGTGAGCGAGCGCGCTTCAAAATGTAGCCATTTTTGCCCCTTCCGACGATTCTTTGCATGATTTCACTGGCCACACACTACTTCCACTCTTTTACCTTCATTTACACGTCTTTCTGTAACACAATCTATACTGCCATTCCTTCCTGGATGACATTTTACCACAGAACATAAAGCCTTCCACATTTTAATAGTCTCACCAATTTTGGTTGCTCATGTCACAATCTTTAGATCAGTTCCCCCTATTAAATTCAGCAGGCTTTCTATGGGCAACAAACATTCATAAAAACAAATTTCTTTATATCTTCTCACAATCATAATGAAAAAAATTAAAATTACCACGGAACACAAAGTCTCACAAGTTCCACATTTCAAAGTCGCAATTTTACTGTGAGATGATGATCTCTCATGCTGATCACATTTTTATTATTGTCGCCATTTTTATTTTAAAATTTAACAAATATTATAAAATAAAGTAGCCACACATAATCAGACCTTCCAGATGGATTTAAGTTCATAATTCTTGGAGCAAGAATACCTGTTCAAATCGGTTGGACGGTGGCTGACGGAGTGATACCGGAAACGAACCGAAACAGGGTGTTTTTATTGAATGATCTTTTTAAATGGAAGGTTAGAACGAGTCTCACTGGCCTTTCTTCCACCTAACAGCATATGTCAACGCATGTGTAATATTCTAGCAAATAGGTTTTAAAAAAAAGCGAAATCAGTTTAGTTTGTGGGGAAAAAAGTTTCTTAACCCAAGGTTGAGAAAGACTCCACTTTGCGGGATAATATTCATATAAGATATGGAAATGTCCTTGGAAAAACATATATTAATAATAATAGAAATTAACACATAAGCTATAGCAACACACCTTCGGTATACATAATTACATCTATGCATAAATACAAATATGAAATATCTCAAACTTGTTAATACATACTCGTAAGCAGCGCATTGAGAGAGTTAGTCATAAATGATAAACATACGTCCAATATATGGTCTATATAGATCAAACAGTCTGTTATTATTCATATTGTATTCAATATGTATATAATACAGAATCTATTTATTAATAGTATTTCATAAAATGTAAGGTAAAAGTTTACTAACCATGAAAGATACAATTCTGAAGTAATCATCATGAAACCAAATAAGAACAGTTAAATATAACATATACTCGTATATCATTCATTTGGAGAAAATTACACAATCATTCTAGTAACGAAATTTACCTTAAAATTTAATCAAATTCACCTAAAAACGAAGCGATTTTAATACAGCACTCCAATCATGTGATGATCTTAACATTCATTTCTATAGTACTATCAACATAAATTGAAAAAACCGTTTGCAAAACTTCAATTAGAATTGGTCATTAAGGGGAGCGAAAACCACAACGAATATACATGTGACTTCCCGCTCTGCTTACAGAGCTCAAGCCTAGTCGTAAGATCAAAAAGTGTCAAGGAGACGGTTTTCTAAGATAAATGCAAAGATAAGGGCTGAGAAGGGTCTGCATCTAGGAAAATTATTAAATGCAGGCCATTGCCTATAAAGTATCCCGAACGGCATGACTCTATGACTAATGCTCTAGCAAGATAGTTCTATGGCAAGAGCAACCGATCCGCAATCTGAAGATCCAGGTTCGAGTTCCTGTCGGCATTTCTAAATGTCCTTTTCTCCTTAGGATGAGTTTAGAATGACTGATATAATAAAATATTGTTTAAGCTTACGGTCCATATTATGTTTAATTTTTAGCATTCTACTTCGTTTTACATTCAGAGCATTAGCTGGAGAGGATCAGAACCAGAACTTTTCAATAAATTTAAAACGTAATATCACTCAGACAATAGTTATTAGAGTTTATTTCGCATTCACGATAATATAAAAAAAATAATTACTGCATACTGTCTTTGTCAGACTTAAGCTAAGGTACATCTACATCTACATCTACATAAGTACCCTGCAAGCCGCCTTCCGGCGTGTGGCAGGGGGTGTAAACACCAAGAAGGTAATTTTCGTTTCTTCGCAAAATCATATATTTTCCAACCAAATATTATTTTAATCGCTCGACTAAATTTTTTTGCCGCCACAAAGGAAGAAGTGGAGTTTTAAGTCTCGAGTTGAGATAATATTTTTCGGGATCTTCAGCTAATAAAATAATCAATAAGAAGTTTACATTATCTTCGGTGAATGCGTAGAAACAGATAGCTGAATAAAAAATTTTCAAGTCTCAGAGGGGATAGTACCATTATCGGTGAGTCCGAGTGCTCTCCTCTTACAGTTAGAAATATTTTACGGATCGGTGCTCGACTCAGAGTCCTTTATGGAAAAGAAATGTGTAAATAGAGACCGGCTTTTCTCTTGTCTAGCGAAGGAAAAGTGAATGGCTTGTACTCTCTCGACGTCTCCCTTTGCCTCTCGTTAAAATTTTCCCGGAAAATTGGATCAGTTGAAGCGTTGGTATGCTCGTTGGAGGCGCGCTGGAGCAAAAGAGAGAGGAGAAAATGGAGCGAGAGACTGTGATAAAGAGCAACGATAGATGGGACGAAGGGAATGTTTTGAAACTTGGATGTTTACTCGGGAAAAAGATTACTTCAGCTGAAATTCGCAAAAACCTTCAAAGACAGCCTCGCAATCCGTCACCGCTTTGGTCTCGAACTGCGGTTTTATCGAGTTCTGAGAATCGATTTGTGATACTATCGAATTGCAAAACTATCGAACTGCGACTCTGTCGAATCGCGAGTCTATCGATTTGCGATCCTATCGAGTCATGAAACTATCAAACTGCAACGCTATCGAATTTCGAGACTATCGATTTGCGATCCTATCGAGTCATGAAACTATCAAACTGCAACACTATCGAATTTCGAGACTATCGATTTGCGATCCTATGGAGTTCGAAACTATCGAACTGCGATTTTATCGAATTGCGTTAGTATTGAATTTAGGGATCGTCGAATTTCGAGACTATCACATTTCAGGTCACTATTTCTAATAAATGCCCATAAAAATAGATTAATGCGTTGTTAGGCACATCCTTATATACATAGAGTATACTACCCTATACAATGATGAATGCTGTTGTTCTCCTGTTGTTACTAGTTGTCCCAGGTTTGAGTATTCCCAACAAAAATCAAGAGGCATCGTTTGAAGCTCAAATGTTTCTTTTGCTACGAAAGAATTACACATCTCCTTCGTTATTTCGAAGTTTATCCACAGTCCTATCTTCTGAATCGCCGAGTTCAGTTCTTGGAATCTTGAAGCAAGATTTTCACCGTTGGTTTTGAAGAGTAAAATAACACATCCGAATCGAAGAAGTTACTCGTTATTAAGATGTACTCTCCATTGATCCGTAAGCCTTTTTTTCCCAATGCTAAGTTTTATAGACTCCTTCCATAACGGCTGTGGAAATAATTGGCGGAAGGCAGTCGCCTTGCCTAACTTCCTTTTCCATCTTGAATTCGTTAGTTTCTTCGTGCAGCATTACGGAAGCTAGGATATGAATGTACTCTGTATCCAACCCTTGATTTTCTAGATATTGTAGTGCAGAAGTACTTACCGAGTGGAAGAGCTGGGCATAATTTACGAAGCAGAGTGGCATATCATAGTCATTCATTCTTATATCCCCTCCTCATATTGAGTCTGTTGCCTCACCGGGGCGGAGGGGTGCTAATGTAGGTTGGAGGCGATGTATAGCCCAGGTTCAACTATGCTAAGAAAGCTTCAGAAATATCTCCGGTCAAATAGTGGGAATGGTATTCATCAACTGGGAATAGGGCAACCTGATGAATTATTGTTCATCATCCCCGAAATACAATTACAGTTTATAAGCTTCTGAGATGAAAAATTTTCCGGACGTAAAAGAACCACCCATTCGTATTTCCGGGAGGTGATGGCTTTATAGAGGTCAATCATAATGAAAAGAACTACTGTCCTTCAATCCGCAACGTACAGTTTCAATATTGCCTTAGTGATAAAATTGTACGTCGTTACGGGAGGATTAAGGAGGATCAAATTGAAATTCGGTAGTTCGAGATGCTTTCGTGATGCTTAAAGGATTCCAAGAATTGATTAATTTGTCTAAGTTTGCTACACTTGAGCTTCCTGGACAAGCATCCTTTCTGAATTATCATTTGTAACAAAGAACTCAATGATCCATGGAAAAGTCACGAATTGGGTTAAATACCATGAAGAGTACGGGTGGAAAAGAAATAAGAAATTTCCTGAAACACGTCTTCCCTCGTTGGCTTTTGTGAATAACTTAGAGTTGGAAATAACGGGGCAAAATGTGGAATTTGTGAGCCAATGAAAGAGCATGATTTGATGAGGGTAATAGCAAATATCTTGATACTAAATCAATGGCCCAGAATTTATTCTAAATAGTGAAATATGTTTATTCTAGAATTTATGAAAAATTCGTGTTGGAAGAGTCAAGGAAATTACGACAAATTATATTTCAAGGAAGCAATTCTCTCCTAATTTTACGATAACACTCAATAAATTTCCAGGGAAATTTTAATGAATTTGCTTAACTGTGCAGAAGAAGAGTGTGAGTTTAATTTACGACAAAAATATTCAAGATATTCGGAGAATAACAAGAAAATGTATTTAGCAGGAAAATTATTTCATGAATTTTTATAGATTTTCGACATCTTTAATGAATAATGAAATGAATCATGTCATGCATTATATAACAGAATGAAAAACATTTTAAGGATAGTTCTGATCAATTAAGGTTGTCTCTATCATACGCTGATTGCTGGAGTTATTTTCATTTGTCTTTCGGAACTGATTGAAAAAATGTATTTCTTTTGCAATTTTTTGTCATTCTTTTTGGAATGGCATCATACAGCACTCCAATCCTCCACTCATTAAAAGCTATGATAATAATAGCAATTTATGTAATGGAAACAGGAAAATAATCCAAATTACATCCTTTCGATAATTAATATTATTTATAAATACAAACGACCATTCCGTAAGCGGAAATATCAGACTAGGATCCCGGGATCCTGGGCTTGGAACGCTAGCATGTTAATCATTCCGCCACCACTTACGGAGAAGTTGAAAATATAAAGATTATTATAGCTTCAATATTTATCTTATCACGCCCTTATCGTGAACTTAGATGAACTTTTTTCGCTAAAAGCATGGTGGCTCTCCCAGGGAAGAAAGGAAAACTACCTCACTCCTCCGCCTGCTGGGCCTCACACCCTCTCTAGAGCTTTTTCAAATTAATGTTGGAGGTTTTGACGTTCAAATCGGGTATTGAATGAATATTTTACTTACATTATCATTCAATCATTTATATTTGCTGTCACTCGAAATCAGAAGGCTAACGTCTCAACTACGAAAGATTCAATTATCAGGAAAAATGCATCAAGTTTGGAATATCATGCGTTATTTTGCTCCAATATGTTTTGTTGATATGCTTGTTTATTTTTGTGCTTTGCTACACGGACGCTTTTCTCATTTTGCTGCAGGAATTTTTCTTTCAAAAATCCCTCGTGGTCGGAAGCTGCGTTATCGGAAAATTATCGGGAGTGCTCTAGGATTGAGGATCCTCGTGTTTTGCCTAAATATTAACCTATGAAGCTTCGGTAGCCCAAACGCGTTAAAAATTCAAATTATTAATGCTCATAACAGTTTCTTGGGAAGTGATTCTAAATCGCCAGCTTTCGTGATGTTTTTCTCAGGATCTTCCCTGACCACCAGACGGCGGAATCTTCCTTCGAAATGTCGGCGCATTCTCTCTTGCGTGATACCCCTAGAAAGTTAACTTCGCAGCATATAGAAGTAAGGTACTATCTTTTATTTTACTTCATACTTATATTCAAAAATTAACCAGTCAAAATGTTTATGCTGCCTGGGAGATGTCTACATCTACTTATGAACCCTGCCAGCCGGTTTTCGGTATGTGATAGATTGTGCATGTACCATGATCCTACTTTTCTAATGGATTGCTTTCCTCACTATCGCTCACGGAAAGAATAAATCTTGGAAACTACTAGTTCTGGCGTCTTATTCTCTGATTTTTTTCGCTGTATCAGAAAGGCTTACGTATCAGGGAGGACGCATAATATCGGCTACATCTTCTACGAACGTAATTTCTGTGAAATTATTCAGTAAATTAAGCCTTTATTAACCTTCTACTACCTATTCTACAAAACCTTCAATATTTTATTCTTACCGATAAAAACTCTCCCTAATTAAAATCTAAAAATATGTAGATAAAAAATATTATTGGGTGGTACTTGTTAAAATAATGTCTACTAATCGCTGATTTAAGTGCCTTACATCGACAGTTACGAATTATTTTGAATTTACACTTGAAGAGTCTGAAATGCTTATTATTAGATAATTTTAATTTTACGTATACAAAAAACATCCTTATATAATTCTATCTATCTATTAAATCCTAATACATTCTTCATCGGAATTAGTATCGAAGCATCTAAACAATTCCTTTTAAATGCGCATTTTTAATTTCATTCTGTTTAATAACGGATATTATATTATTAATATTAAAATAAAAGTCTCAAATTTATTTTGTCGGTTCAGTAGCTCTTAAATATCAGTGTGAATATTTATTTAGTAATGACACCGAAACGTGACCTTTTTGCTCCTTATTTCCAGAGTGATTGTTAATAAATATTTCCAAAATATTTGAATTTATAAAGAACATTAAATGTTTCAGATCTAATAAATGATGCCAGTAATAAATTATATTCTTTATACTATTATTATACACTATCGTTAGATAAATAAATTATAAGGCAGATTAGGATCCTGAGTTAACGTAAAGTATAAATTCTCCTAGTGTAGGACATTTATCGTAAAATATATCAGAAATGTCTATAGAGAATCTACCTAGAAATGCAACAAACCTAACGTGCAGCTGCACATCATTATTTTTTTTTTGATAAACAGCAGAAGTCAAGAAAATAGTCAGATCTCAAAACCATCTATTTTAAACCACAGCAAACAGCGGTAACCTGTGGGTATCGCTATCTCATCAGAGGTATCAATTCAGCCTCTCTCATCGTCAATCGCTTTTAATCAGGACGATTTTGCTGTTTTTCTTAAGGATATTTAACAATTTTTAAGGACATTTACTATGTTGATAATGATATACGGGAAAAGTAAAGGTACTAACAATTAATAGAAAAATAATTACTTCAGAAACTGATTATTTAGTTTTGCGTAAGGGCGAGGATATTGTTGAAATGTAAACCAAAGAACTCTGTGATTAAAGACAGCGAGTTGATATTGCCTCAAAGCAGCCATATATCTAAGCCCAACACTGGTTATAATAATGATAACAACAAGAGTAATGAATAATAATTTCTTTAATAGAAACAGGAAAGTTATCCCAACTACATCCATTTCAACAATTATTATTATTTAAATAATACTATCAGTCATACCTCAACAGGAGTATTATACGAATAGCCGGGACTCGAACCCGAAACCTATGAGAATGGTTCGCTTGCACGCTAACCACGCCACCACTGCAGCCGGCAACTCGTCTGTAGCGTTTTGGACAATGCATTCGATATGTCAATGAGAAACCTCATAAGCCCATGAACTTTTCGGTCATCAGGTTCATTTTTCAAGGAAAATTTCTTATTTACTAGTCTTAATCGATTCGTTACATTACCAGGTTGAGTCACGCCACTCTGGGATGATGATAACTTTATTCCTTCCGTAAGGTACCCTCGTTCGTAAGGGCCCCTCTAACTACATCTCGCCCTTTTTGTTATGAGAAGCACCACTGAACTTTAGGTTTACAGCCTCTCTTTTTATGTTACCTTTTTAGGCTGAGTATCCATTGACCGTGATTTTTTTATAACCCTCATCCACTTAGCACCAGGTCTACCAAGTCTCCTAGCTCAGATGGCGCTTCATCTAGCCATTACACAACGATGCAATTGCGCATGTTCTTTTATTTCACTGGTCTTCCACTTTCAAAGTGTCTACTATCAGCTTAAAGGTCATTGTAAGAGGTAAACTCAAATTTGCAGGAAGAAAATGGAGCCAGTAGCAATTTTCAGGTGCACAACTACTTCGCCGGTCGATTGCCCCTGTGCAGGAAACTAAATGATGGATCGACCGGACACATCGATTGGTCAGTGATTGCATTCAATTTTAGTCGCATGTAAGTTCGGCCTCTCGAGAACCTTCGGCTGTCACTCTCTCTATCGTCTTGCAGAAAATTGCATGTCACATCTTACCATTCGATTTTACGACGCAGATACTTTGAAGAGTACCTTGCAAACACTGGAATCGGGTGGAATACGTCATAATTCCAATCTAGATCTTTCGTAAAAATTTCTATGGAGGTGGAATATCTCAATAATAAACTCAATTGGGTTTTCGTAATGTTGGAAGCTTCTAATCAATCCTGAATCTTTTTTAAACCAGCCAAGATAGATTGGATAAGATTTATTGAACGGGCATAAAACGTCCTCTTTCTATTGCACAAATATATATATATNCCCAAAAGAGAATAGATCCCTATCTGTGCCTGAGAGGTAGAAAAGGTTTGAAAAGGGAGTGTTCAGCCGACAAGTTCCACCCGAGAACTATCCATCCATTTTTATGGCGTCATAAAATAACTAAATATCACACAATATACAGCGTTATAAATGATTTATACATGATTAAAGTATTATAAATTTAAAATTACTTTACAATTTAATCACTGGAACGGAGTAGCAAACACTGATACAGCTTTATAATTTTGGAAACCAGCCTTCATTTGCCCGATATTGGTAATAAATAAATCTATAGAATTAGCACTAACGTACTCGTTGATATTGTAAGATACTCATTGCCTTAGTCGTTGCATTATCGTGATTATTATCGTGAATTACGCAATTAATTACGTGTTTATCATTGAGAAAGGTAAATTTGATCTTTTGATATGTAATGGAACTCTTATCTGAGTATATAACAATCATTCTGAACCGTCAATTTTGGCATAAACCAATTAATATAAAAATATGATAGACGAATGTGATAGATCCCTATGGGAGCACTGTTCTTTTAAATTGATAGATATTTAATGTTTTCAACGAAAAATCATATGCAATAATATTTTTTTAAATATTATTTTATATGATAATATACCATGCTATTTTAATATTATTGTATATTAANGCTTAACTTGTAGTTTAAAAATCTCAAGAATGTATGTTGGATCTTTGCCAATCGTTTAATGTAAACATTATAATATGGAGACCAAACCATTAAAAAAAACAGTTTATAAAATAAAGAGTCTTTATTGTTTTTTCCCTAGCTCCTAATGAAGGCATTTAAGGTCAAAACCTGACGTTGATGGGCATCAGAAAAATTAGATTAAATTACGCATAATGGAGTTCCAAAACAATTAGTCAAACCTTACTAATTATACTGAAAATTCAATTCAAAATGTTTACCTGGGCTAGTTAAAGCATTTATAATTTTTCGACTACTCACGAATTCAACGTTAAAATTTCAAAATAATTATTTTGGGCTAAGCAATGTTTTCAATGTGAATGAATTCTAGGAAAATATTTGCATGCGCGTCTATCATGGATGTTTAAAAAAAAGTCAGATTTTTTGCTCGGGCTTTCCTGTGGACATCATTTGATTCTTTCATAGCGCACCAACAAATAATTAAATTAATACTGTTGTATTTCCAAAACTGATACTACTCCCGAGACTTTTTCGCATGAAAATAGCAAAAATTGCAAAATTTACCGATTGCTTCAATTTTCTCGCGTAGCTATGCGTAAAATCGAATTTATCGTATTTTTCATAAAATTCGAGAAATGCTTCCAAGTCTTGTGCTAGCTCTGTGTCTACACACACCTGTAGCTTTTAAATTAAACGCTGAATGAAATATAAATGTAAGAATAACTCGGTGATTTATTGCCAAATTACTCTTCACATCTTCGTTCATGTCGTTCCACGAATTCCAGCCTAGTGCGGTATTTTATGTAAGCAAAATCGGAACACGGCTGATAATAAATTAAAGGTTTAAAACACTCAAAAAGCCGTTATGCCATCGGTTCGCGTCTTTCCTTCTGTCACCGAAGCAGGAAACAAGGGAAGAAAACGGATTAAGCAGCTTTCTAATAATCAACTAATGCGTATTTGAATAGCGATGCTATCATTGTAAGAGGTCAATCAACGATCATCTTTCATCACCCGCTTAATCATTTCCCTTTTCATTTTTTCCTCTTTCGGCCAAAGAAGGAAAGAAGCGGACCGCCGGCATTACGGCGAATTAAGAATAACTTGGTTATAAATCATCAATTTAATCTTCTCATCCTTTCAGCTGAATGAAATGGTCATCCCATTCACAAACCTCAATTCTGGATTTATAATAATATATGAATGAAATGAAGGTAAATTCTGCGGCCCATTCTGAATATTTTTGCGTATGTCGTACATGCGCATATTTTTTAAACATTGGAAAGACTTAGTTCTTTCCCGGCGAATGCTGTGAATAAGTTCTTCCAGGAATCTCAGCCCGGTGATATTGGGGATTTCCACCGTAGTTTCGGCTACAAACTCTGCATGCAGGGTGCAGGGCAGCAGGTTGTCAGGATTCAGCAGCCATCCTGACACCCTGAGGATGGCTGTTTCCAAAACGTCGGTGGAAATCACCAATATCGCCCGGCTGAGATCCCGAGAAGAATGTATTTATAAACATTTTTACAAATTAGTTGTTTCCATTTTCCTCGCTAATGGTCATGCCTCGGACTCTCTCGGAAACTTCTTGGTTTTTTTTTTGCATAATCATAAAATACATTTGTAGAGGGAATTTATTAACACATAAAAAAATTTTATTTTATTTTTTTCATTAAAAAGGCGGAGTGTTTAGCGTGCTAGAGCTCCAACCCTAAGGTCTCGGGTTCGAATCCAGGATGGTCGGATTTTTTCCGGTGAGGGAATAGTTGTGGGTGTGTTCGTCCGTTTTATTGTATAAGCCCACCACCATAATTGTCCTGTGAATGGATATTTGTGGAGGCATTGGGAAATATATGTATAAAAAAGTAAAAGTCCTCTAGTATCTCATGAAAAACAGAATGTCTGCCGAGTTGAGCAAACTAACGAAATGTACACAAAATATTCATTTACGAATAAATACGTATTTACGCCTCTATGTACTTATTGGAGCTGTGCGTGGATTGCAAAATATCGGATTCACTGTGTACAATTCGTATTTTACGTATTGACATAGAAATAATAGTCGCATTTAATCGTAGAGAATGAAATGCGCTGTTGTATTCACCGAAAAATACCACAGCTATTATATGCGACGGTAGAGGGGAGTGCCATCACCCATGTTTCCTCAAGAGACGACAAGTTCCACCCGAGAACTATCCATCCATTTAAATTGCACCACCCGAGATATATTTTTTCATTTTCAGGTCAGGATCAATCTACCATCATCTTGCCATCGCAACGGATCAATAAAATGCAAATAAAGGGATTGATACAGGGAGCACGAGTACCGCAGAGGTTTCCAAAGAGCGCGAGGAGATATTACAAGACAGAAATTTCTTTAAAAGCCGTGCCTTCAACATCAATGTAGACTGAGAGGAAGGCATGGAGGATGAAGCGTTTCCAGGACATGGAAGAGTGTTTTTGTCTCTTTGGGAAATCAAAACTCAGCCATAGGCGTAAAGGGCTCCCTTCTAAACGGAAGAGATTGGCAGTGAATGTCATCACTTGCTCTTCAGAGAAACGTATGACGCAAGAAAAGACTTAAGAGCAAAACAAAAATGAGAGAGAGTTGGAGAGGAAAGAAAAAAAGCCACAACAAGAGGACAACCTCGTGAGTACAAATATTTCAGTTGGGTTCTTATTATTATTATTTTCTGTTGCTGCGAGGTTAGGCCAAAATGACCTCTCTTCCACCTAACCTCTGGAAATATTACATGATAATAATATTACACTTATAACCAAAAACAATTAACTACAACTAACTCAAATCTCGAAAAATGAATCAATACATCTTAACGATGTGGCAAACATAGGTACATAAAATAATATTGGTACATATAACTGTTACAAATCAATAGGCGGACAAGTTCATTAATAAAGCTAATAACTATAAACAGATATAGATACATATAAAAACACAACGATTTGGGTTTTGGGGAAAACTCCTCAACTGAAAGCTTATGGAGAAAACCCCCGATGAGGGAAAACAACCACACAAGAAAGGGGGAGAAAAAACCACGAAAACACAGAGGTAATGAGAGCACTATAAATAGTGGTGGATGCAGATGATATTCAATGTATTTGTATCGTCATTAGTGATGGTGTATCGGTACATGCGTCCCTCGTCGGATAGACAATAGATTTATTCTGAAAAGTGGGAAAGAAAGAGTGAGTAATCTGGTCGATACAATAGTTGAATAACTAATAATTCTCATATGCTTAATATGTAATACGGCAATAAAACGAAAGAGAGAAAATTGAGAATAAACGTATTTAAGGAAACTCAAGGTAAAGTCAGAAATTGTATAGATTGCAATTTCAATAAGTTTCATTAATATATTCATATATTTTATTAACAAATTCCATTGATTCACATACGTAGTGTTACAAATGTTCCTGTTAACATATATAAATGAATGAGATATTTTTGTTTTTCGGTCCAAAAGGGAGAAAAATGTGTTTTTCATTTACATTCGTCCTTATTGCTCATGGTTGTGATAAATTGAAAGCTACTAAGGTACGGATGNCGTAACGCCATGATAAACTCAATATATTTGTTACCGGTGGATGGTTTATTTAATCCTGGATACATTTTTAATAATTTGATAATAATTAAATGATTGAAGGGAATGTTTTGTCAATTATAACTATGAGATCAATATTCACATAAACTGTAATTTTCAACTTCAAGCAATAAGATTAGTTATTAAAAATACTATCTTATAAATCCTAATGCAAATAAATAAAATGTCTACTTCACCGTACCTATACACAGAATCTCTTGAATAGCTGATGAAATTTCAAGTAACAAACTTATACTAATCCCTTTTCTTTCACATCAACATTTATAAGCATGCAATCAACAAAACTTGGTTGCTATAGACAGTTAAACGAAAAAGAAACGATGTTAGTAGAACTTCATTTATCTATAAATGTTAATTGTTTATTACTTTTAATCAGCCATAATTATATAAAAACAGCAATAGGTACATGAAATATACTCATAAAATAATTTATCTCGAAAATATATAAAAATTATTTATTCGAATTCCGAGCAGTAATGTATCCATAGCATTAACCAGGTCGACGTGCTGCTCCCTAGGCGGCAGCAGTTCTAAGCTCGGGCTTCCCTTCGGAAAGTAATTCTCCATTTATTTCATCACAATGTACAAAGTGATAGAAAGATAGGAGTTTACAATGATAGAAACAATGAGGTTTGTTTCACATCTCTATATTAAGCCGTTTCTGAGATAGAGAGGGGGACGGACAGACGGGCGGACCGACATTTTGCTTTTTATAAATATGATGCAAGCATGAATTTGTCATTTTTAGAAGTGATTTACATATGTTTGGTTTTATAAGTCATACGATTGATGATTTTCTCATTTCTAAGGAATTAAGTCAGAGCCTTGCTTTTAATATTTAGCTACGCTAAAATTACGCCCTTAAGGCAGTTTTTCCCAAACTTTATGATCGTAAGTCCCACTTTCCGTGTCCTCAAGACAACCAAAACAGCCCACACCAACGTGCAAAGAGTTCGTTTCACTTATTGACGTTATTTAACATTCACAAATACTTAATATGTTGATGAATAGTAAAGAAAATAGTGGGAGATTTTTTTTGCAAGGAAGTAAAATAAAAAGAAAAACTGATAAAATAAACCATCAACCTCCTTGAGTCCCACCATAAAGGTTCGTGATACCCACTGGTTGGACGCATCCCACCGGTCGAGAAAAACCGCCTTAAGGTATAGCGAGATGTAATATTTACAGGCATAACTAAGAGAAAGAGATACTCTTCTGCATTTCAAGGGGTGTGGTGACACCTGTCGGAGATTTCCCTTTGCGCATCGACAAAAGAAGTGCCAACTTCAGCGTCCAACTGTGGTAAAAGGAGGAACTCATCCATTAGAACTACTTTTAAGCGAAAGAAGCTCAGTCATCCGTCAGAAAGAGCCCAAAAACAGCTTTTGGAGATAACATCCTGCTTTTGTGGATAGCCTACACACGAAAAAGGGAGGCGCAAGTTAATTGCGTAAATACGGATGAATATAACTGCCCACTCCCGTTCAGATATCCCTCTTTCAAGGTGCAAATAATAAAGTTGGAAGCGAGAACATCCTCCATTTATACCGACTTTTCCCATTCACCATCGACACCTCTTTCGTATGTGCAGACATTTTGTTGTTCTCGAAACATGAGAGGGAAGCATTCTTATTGATCGGATGTATTTTTTTCACACAAAGTGCCGCGATCAGAATTAAACTCAAACTTCCGGTGATTGTCAAAAATCGTGGATGTCTTTTACGTTCAGATGTCTAGAATCTTTACTGAGTGAACTACCTCAGTTGCTTGTGGTTGCACTAATGCTAATCTTTAACATTATGTTCATATGTCCTATAAATTCTTTTAAGATCGATGTTTTCGTGTTTATTCTGTATGAAAATAATTATTTTGTTCTATTAAGAAACGGTCCTCATTAAAATACTTTCGTGACAGACTTTAAGACCATAAAGAAATTGCGCCTGCAAATTGTTCCACTCAAAGACCGGTTAGAACCTCACACCCTCCACTACAAACTACCAAAGATTAGTGAGGAAATGAGGCTTATTGAGGTGAGGAATGAGGTATTTTACGTTGCTCTTTCAACGGAGTAAGAATCATTTCGGTGGAAAACGTCCACGGAGGTTCATCACAATGGCCGTTTGAACAATGCTTTTCATAGCATTCGTGGATGGATAGGATGAATACCAACTTTCAGGGGTATTCACACCTCAGCATCTTTCATTATATCACTGACGTTAACGAAGCAGAGAAAAATTTAAGTGAATGGTACATTTCCCTCTATCCTGTATGGAAAGGTAAGTAAAAAATATTCAATTAAGATACAGCATTAGGAATGAAACAGTGATCCGTGACCCATTATTTTCAGGTTTCTATAATTAAGCACTAAAAGTTCATTTATAAAATTTGATTAGTCTAATTTGGCAGGATTTTTCGTCGAGAAGCCGAGTGTATAAAATACTAGATGGTAATTGTTACTAATTTACATCTAAGTCAATGTGTTTACTTATTATATCGGCCATGCACTTATACTTTCGTTACTCTTCTTTTAACATATTTGAGATATTTATATCCGTAGGCTATGTAGGTTTTTCATGCCTACCCACCTCTATGGAGATTGGGTTTAATTTAAACATTTAAACGGTAAAAAAATATCCCATTTACCAGTAACTGATTCTTCCACGAAGGAGTTCAAGAGGATTTACTATTCTTCATCTTACTCAGTTCTCTGGATTAATATTCAAGATCCCTAGGTCTCTTTTATTACGGCACGGAAACTTCATCTTTTTGTTATTTCATAGGCCCATCCTTCGTATCTATTCTTATGGTGGGGAAAAGATAGGTCAGTCACGAAACCAACAATGCTCTCTCTCGTCAGATGGTTGCTCTCTAAAAAGCGATATATTGATAGAATATTGTTACCCCTCTTCGCAAAGTTTGCACAGTTCTTAAGGCATAATAGACCCCAGGGAAGGAGAGCTTTCCTTCGTTCGGTGATACTGAATATTTTTAACATGCACGTGAATTACCGTTCGGAGGGTTTCGTTGGTGCACTCAGAAACTCAATGATTGATCGCAAAGTCAATGATCAGCTTCTGAAAATCATACCTTAGCCAAGTTTGGGACATCTGCATTGAGACTTTTCTTCCTGGCGCACCATGCCTCATGGAAAGTTACTTATTCATCTCTTTCCTATTTTTTTCTTTAGGGAGGATCTCTTTAACACCGCTTTGTAAGTAAGCTTCTTCTATGAGGACCGTGGCGGTCGATGGTGCCGCTAAATTGAGTCACCAGTCTTGTAGCTTATAATCCTTCCTTAAAAAGGAGCGAGACTTCTGTATTATTATTACAATATACCCGCAGCGGTTTCAATGTGCATCAGGTGGCATTGTTACACGATACATCTATCTGTTAATGAATAGTTATCATAGCTACAGAATTAAGTCAATGTATAAAATTACAATAAATTACATTACAACAACTCATACAAAAATTACAATACTATACGTCATACAATTAACTACAATACAATAATATATTACAATCCGTTAACATTATTAGACATCATCAGTCTTGAATTAAGCCGTATACAATCGACAGTGAAAAAACTCTATCTAAATCTAATAAGTAAAGATAAAAGGTATTGCTTTATTCAAGCAAGATTTAGGGCTCCCGGGTAGCCAAGTGGGCAACGCGTTTGCCTTCGGTGATAGCGGTCCCGGGTTCGATTCCCGGTGGGGACCTACGTGCGAAATGACCTAAGCTGTCGAAGCACTTTCAGCAATACTACTGCTACTCAAGCAAGATTTTTCGGCATTCCTGGTATGTATGATAACTTAATTGCCTTATAGCATCCACCTGGGAAATAGAATATCTGGGTTCGATCTCAGATGACTCTCTCAGATGACTTTTTCTTTTCATTTATTACCTTGGGCTTTCCCAAAACGAACGACGATTCTTGCAAAGTTATCTCAGAACCCCTTACGTGTTCCCTCAATAGACTATGCTTCGATATCCACTAATATACTCAAATCGAGGCTTCTATAACTCTTAAATTGTAAATGGAATAATCGCCAATTCATCAGCGGCTGCTTGCTCTTGCGTACGTAAAAATTTCTCTCCATCCTCGCTCATCGGCCGCTAATTTGCGAAATTGAGATTTCGCGGTTAATTAAAATACTGCGCGTCTGTTTGAATATCGATCGCTGTAGCTAATTGAACAGGAAAAATATAATATATTGGCCAAGCATACATTTTAAAATATTCTTTCATCGCGGTATACTTTTCTGCACGGATATTTTAATTGAAGAGTTGGAGATACACATTTAAAAGAGCATATTTATTAGTGATAGCGCAGACATGTTTCTATTATACCCGGAATTCTGGACGTTGAATAATGCAATTTGATCGAGAAGCTGCTAATTGAGTAGCGGTTTCCGTCAGATAGCACAGTAACGATCACAAAGAGAAGGAAATGATGGAATATATTCCATAATTAAAGTCCTGCGTACTATTTAAATTGCAGTAACTTGAGCAAAGAGAGAATAATTGTAACCGTAGAGGATTTTGGTGAGATAATAGAAAAATGGAACGCCGCTGTTAACGAATTAGTTTCGGATTACCGAATTCTAGGAATACGGACTACTAATTTATAGGAATTAATAGAAATCTGTTTTTCTGAGCTTTTCGTTCCGTCTCCAAACGTGAAATCCGTCAGCCAGCATACGGCTTACGGAGTGTTTTTAAACATCTAACAAGGGGAGTACCACCTTTCCGACCTAACACATTATTATTCAATAATATATTAGGTCGGAACTCCAGCATGTATTATATTACAGAAACACGTCTTCTAATAATAACTAGCGTGCTAGAGCTCCAACCCTAAGGTCTCGGGTTCGAATCCAGGATGGTCGGATTTTTTCCGGTGAGGGAATAGTTGTGGGTGTGTTCGTCCGTTTTATTGTATAAGCCCACCACCATAATTGTCCTGTGAATGGATATTTGTGGAGGCATTGGGAAATATATGTATAAAAAAGTAAAAGTCCTCTAGTATCTCATGAAAAACAGAATGTCTGCCGAGTTGAGCAAACTAACGAAATGTACACAAAATATTCATTTACGAATAAATACGTATTTACGCCTCTATGTACTTATTGGAGCTGTGCGTGGATTGCAAAATATCGGATTCACTGTGTACAATTCGTATTTTACGTATTGACATAGAAATAATAGTCGCATTTAATCGTAGAGAATGAAATGCGCTGTTGTATTCACCGAAAAATACCACAGCTATTATATGCGACGGTAGAGGGGAGTGCCATCACCCATGTTTCCTCAAGAGACGACAAGTTCCACCCGAGAACTATCCATCCATTTAAATTGCACCACCCGAGATATATTTTTTCATTTTCAGGTCAGGATCAATCTACCATCATCTTGCCATCGCAACGGATCAATAAAATGCAAATAAAGGGATTGATACAGGGAGCACGAGTACCGCAGAGGTTTCCAAAGAGCGCGAGGAGATATTACAAGACAGAAATTTCTTTAAAAGCCGTGCCTTCAACATCAATGTAGACTGAGAGGAAGGCATGGAGGATGAAGCGTTTCCAGGACATGGAAGAGTGTTTTTGTCTCTTTGGGAAATCAAAACTCAGCCATAGGCGTAAAGGGCTCCCTTCTAAACGGAAGAGATTGGCAGTGAATGTCATCACTTGCTCTTCAGAGAAACGTATGACGCAAGAAAAGACTTAAGAGCAAAACAAAAATGAGAGAGAGTTGGAGAGGAAAGAAAAAAAGCCACAACAAGAGGACAACCTCGTGAGTACAAATATTTCAGTTGGGTTCTTATTATTATTATTTTCTGTTGCTGCGAGGTTAGGCCAAAATGACCTCTCTTCCACCTAACCTCTGGAAATATTACATGATAATAATATTACACTTATAACCAAAAACAATTAACTACAACTAACTCAAATCTCGAAAAATGAATCAATACATCTTAACGATGTGGCAAACATAGGTACATAAAATAATATTGGTACATATAACTGTTACAAATCAATAGGCGGACAAGTTCATTAATAAAGCTAATAACTATAAACAGATATAGATACATATAAAAACACAACGATTTGGGTTTTGGGGAAAACTCCTCAACTGAAAGCTTATGGAGAAAACCCCCGATGAGGGAAAACAACCACACAAGAAAGGGGGAGAAAAAACCACGAAAACACAGAGGTAATGAGAGCACTATAAATAGTGGTGGATGCAGATGATATTCAATGTATTTGTATCGTCATTAGTGATGGTGTATCGGTACATGCGTCCCTCGTCGGATAGACAATAGATTTATTCTGAAAAGTGGGAAAGAAAGAGTGAGTAATCTGGTCGATACAATAGTTGAATAACTAATAATTCTCATATGCTTAATATGTAATACGGCAATAAAACGAAAGAGAGAAAATTGAGAATAAACGTATTTAAGGAAACTCAAGGTAAAGTCAGAAATTGTATAGATTGCAATTTCAATAAGTTTCATTAATATATTCATATATTTTANTAGAGTAAACTTTGACCAACCATACCGGAATGTAATCAAAATAAATTTCCAAAAATCTGCACAATATATTCTTACAGGAAAAATCGGGAATTTGGGACCCTCTGAGATCTAAATTATGATAGCTAAGATGAATATCTCATTGTTCCTGGGGGTTTCTCGTTTGGGCTTGCACGACGTAAAACAGTCAAGTCAGTGACACTTGTGGTTTAGGCAGAGAATTCGTATCCTACATGTATCAATATAATACATGCTAGAGTTCAGACTTAACATATTATTGAATCAATGTAGAGGAAAAGGGCGAAGAATGGTTAGAGGGTAGGGATATAAAACTAAATGGCGAAAAAATAATTTATTAAAAAAAGTGGCGGAAAATATTTCCCAACTTTGAAAGGATCTTCATGGTGATGCGCGTGTATGGCGAGGTTCTCTAGTTCAGATTTTCAGTTGCTAATTTTGCGTTAAAAATACCTAGTTGTGTCAATGGTCGGAGAGTGTTTCTTACTTTTGTGCAAGGAATATACCCTGAAAGTTTCGCACGAATCCGTTTCCCGCAGAGGTGGTACTACCCTTGTAAGATGATGCGGGAGTTGGGGAACTCCAGGCGGAAGGAGGTTCTTAAAACTCAACAAATAGCACTTAAAGTATTTTTACTACTAGTGCAAAGTTCTTAAAAATGTTTTTATAGTAGGAAAACTATTGCTAATTATAAAACACTTTTTTAATATACAAAATCTTAGATTTTTTGCATTTAACCTTATAAATAAAAAAATAAAATATTCAAGTAGTAGGAATCGTTTCAAAAATGCACATTGACCCATCACTGGGGTCGCTGGGGTCGAAATTGGGCTACACCATTTTCCATTGTGGCGGAACGGGGTAGATATTTTATAATATATTCATCTTAGCAGATTTCACAAACAAGGATTACTTCCTCGTCATCGCAGTCGACGCCAGCGCAGGAATTGTGGAACCACTTTTATACGTCATTTAGTTCATCCAACCTTCAATGCACAGAATAAAATTCCCTACGATATAAAAGTCATTTCCGCCATCATCGCTAGAATCATCATCTCCTGTTTCTCATTTCTAAACCCTTTTGTTGTTGCTCTTAGCGTTTTGGTTTCTTTGCTCAAACGTTTATTGATGCTTTTCTTTGCTCTGCTCTTTTCTCTCGAACAATTTTGCCTTAGCTTTTTCTTTCTTTTTCCTCTTCCAATTATTTGTTCCTCTTCTTTTTCTCTTCCTTTGTCGCAGCCTGAATGGCAAGATTCATGGTATCAGATGACCATCTTTGTCCGTTGGATTTCTTAAAATAACGTATTAGAAACAGTTGGGTAGTGTCTACATGGCCCCTGGCCCGTTCCGGCCCCAGGGTCGACTTTTACGTTATTGAACTACCAACGCTATGAGAGTGGTTAATATAGCCGCGTGACTACCTTAAGTACTGTACAGTCTTGTACAGTACTGTACTGTACATTCTGTACTTTTGTACTTACTTTTTCAAGAAACTCTACTTAACAAGCTGTCAACAATTATAAGAAAGTAACTTTCCTGGAAAATTCCCAAATATTAATAACAAAACCATAAGAAAGACTTAAATTTTACTCAGGCAAAATAGCTGGGCGAGCACGCAACTGTTTGGAGAGGATTGCTCAATTAATTGCACCTAATGCTGCTAACTCGCAAAACGATACAGAGGTATACAAACGCCCTATCCCGTTTCGCCATATCACCTCGTTCCACCTTGAGTTCCTTTACTTGAAGGATGCAACATGTTAAGTAAGCATGGAAGAATAAACGGATAGGATATGAGTAAAGGTAAAAGAGTGATGAGTAGTATGCGGTCAGTGATTAACCGCATGATTTAAACCGTAATCATTTTCAAAATGAAAAAAAAATCTTGTAAGAAACTTGTAAAACCGATGTAACTACGCTAACGAAACCGGTCGCGAATTAAAGTCCCAGTGGAAAAGTACGAATTTTTTTTCAATCTGCGATGTCTTTCCACAAAGTCATGTCTTCGAATATCGAAATCGTAATTATTTCCGTTCTAGCTTTAACGCCGAATCAAGAAAAGCAGCTAATTTTGGTTCGATTCCGGTTTTGCCCCGGCAGTAAGCGTCGAACCGAGTACGTTTTCTCTTCCCGCTCCAATAAAATAATCCCTTACAACGTTTATATTATACGTGGCCTTTAAATGGAGTTTTTTATCGCAACTTTAAGATAAATATATCGATATGTAAGTAACAAGAAAAATATTAATTTGGTTATTGAAATACAAACGCTAATGACTAGAAACCCCAAAAGAGAATAGATCCCTATCTGTGCCTGAGAGGTAGAAAAGGTTTGAAAAGGGAGTGTTCAGCCAGCCACTAGTGCTGACGGGTGGAAAAGCACCTTTTCATGATATGCTCCGTATATCTTAAAACAAATAGTAGTATTAAGTTAAATTTCGATATGACAGAGTATATACAACAGTTCTTTATTATAACATTGCAAATGCGCAGTATATGGCAAGAATTTGAATTTATATATCCTTCAATATCACTTTTTTTTTGTAAAAAAATTGTTGAATCTTTTCGATTAAAAAAATATGATAATTTATGCGTGGGATATACGTATATCAACATGCATCTAGTAGTAGTAGAATTAGTTTTATTAGTTTAGTTTTACTGATTCCAGATTTTAATACCTTAGTTAATATTTAGGCCAACTTTTGTATCCATCGTCAATTATAAAGGAAACGAAATGAATTAAAACGAAATTGTTAAGTCATAAAAACCGTAACAGCAATTGGCATGGTAGAACAATAATGAAGTTAATGGTGTCACAAACTTATTTTGAAATTAACCCCTTTCTGCTGGCCCTTGTTTATTATAGAATGCATCTGTGAATGCTTTCAAATTACGAACACCTTCTAGACTATAGTAGCAGTAGAGAAGAGACCGATAACGTATCCCGTTAATTAGGACAATAAGGCTGAAAAGATAAAAAGTATAAGATTTGTATAAAAAATACAGATCTCAAAGTCTCTATATCGCCCCTAAATAAGGACGTTTGATTATTATTATTATTATTATCATAATCATCATCATCATTTATTGAAATTTTTCTCTTTGAGCTATCGATGTATTTCGCAATTTTCTGCGACTCTTGATTCATCCATTCGCCTAAATCTGTGGCGATATCAAGATTTAATTGTATCATATGATAATTGCGGAAATATTTCGAAGCAGCCTTCAGCATGGAATAAAATGGAATAAAGACGTTTGTATGGCATTACGTTGTATATTATATTCTCCATTTTATTCTTCAAGTTTCTCACTTCAACACATCATATGACTTGCTTTTCGCCATACATCTTCTCTTTCGTGCGTCTCTCCTTCAGTGCTTTATTCCATTAATGCAAAATTTTGTGCCCGAGAACGCGTTCATTATCGTCCCTCTTCTTTTCAGTGTCTTCCATTGATTTTCTCCTCTCCCACCCATCGGAGGACTTCTTCATTAGTCTATCCATTTCGTATTCATCGCTCTTCTGCCGCTTTTCTCATTTTTATGATTTTTTTTTCCCTTCGATTGTCATCATCCACATCTCATAGAAGCACAATGATGACTTTTTTTCTAGGTTTATAAAAGCGGTTTTCACGCGTCCAGCCTTGAGGAATACGCCGTTTGAGTCCCGTTCAATATCTTCATCTTGTTGTGTTCGGTTTTTAGGAAGTAGTATTCTCATGTGTGCCGCTTTATTTTCTCTCAAAAATCCCCGCCATTATTTCCTTTATTCGGGCGTGCTTAGTATCTTTTAGTTTGCCTTTGAGTCAAGACTACACACGATCTCTACTTCCTTGACTAAAGGTTACAGCTGAGGGTCTTAGACTTCTTAAAAACTAAGCTTCTTTTTCCTGTGTATATCCTCGCATTATCCATTACTTTTTCATTTCGTTTCTTTTCACAACGGCCATCCTGTCCTTATGCTTTTATTTATTTAATCTTCACTGATCACGCTGGTGACCTCTATAGGGAGGGCTGTATCAATCTTTTCTTTCTGATGTATTCAAGTTTCCTTTATATGTTTCCTTTGTGTCCCAGTGAATGTTGTCCGAAGATTACACAGATCCCTTAGCGAAGTAAATGGCGACTGGTTTTTCTTCATTCTAATAGCTCGATAGAGGTCGGAGAAGAATAAATTCTTTCTCTTCCACAATAGAAACATTTTATTCCCCTTCAAATTTGTTGTTGATTCTTCATAACATTATTTTGATATTAAGCTTTGATTCATTGTCCCTCTGACTAACGCTCGAATGTGTTCTTTTGTATCTTCATCTCATTTTCTTCGAGGAAAATTAAAATTTTCTCTTTGGATATACGAACTCTTTCCTTGTTTATGCACTGCATATTGTTGAGTCAAGTAGGTACGTAATAGAATAATTTTCGGAATTATTTAAGGTGTTCTAATTTATTTGCTTTTATCTTATGACTTGTTCGGCTAATTTATTTAGATTAGGAGAACCGATGGGAAATGTTTTCTTACAAAAGCCCATCTTTTATTTCATTCATCAGCATTTTTTTAACCTTCATAAATGATCACACAGAGTAAGTTATTCATGGAATCAAGGAAAAGGAAACCATTAGACCTATGGCTGTATCTTCAGTAGTAATAAAAGTGGCCTTATAGCCACTATAAAGAAAATGTGAGTTAACTTTAAGGTAAACAATTCAAGAAACTGAAATTCAGTAACGTTTGTTCTTTCCTTATTTTTTACTTTCATTGTATTCTATTTTGCGTTATTATCTTTAAGCCCACTGGTCATAACTTTTGTGTCAAACTAAATAAGTTACTAAAACACATCTTCAATTTCAAAATATTTATTAGTGGATATTGTAGTGCGTGAATGCCATTTTTCAAATCCAACACCCACTGCTTGATTTCCTGTGTATTAATTTCATAGGGATGCACAACTTTTTTGATATCGTTTTTCTTAAAGGTTTTCCAGTTTTAGCTGCTAGTGGTTGACGTAAAGTACTACAGCAAACGCGAGACGTTTGGAGAATTCAAAATATTCGGTGAAATCTAACTTTCTCTACCATAATGATTTCATTATTCGCTTCTTCACTTTTGAGTATTTTCAAGGACTAAATGAAGCTTACTCATTTGTAGTTGTGAAATAATAGCCAAAATAGCTAATAACAAATAAACCAAAGGGCTTTCAATTTAAAATTCGTTCAACAACACATTACCCATGTCTTCTATTGTGTTTTTATTATGATTGAATTCATGTGGTATATATAGTATGCAGGAAGTGAATAATTATATTCTCATGTGTTATTGCAGCGTTTTGCTATATAAAATAATATTATTACTTAAAGAGAGCCTTTTACACGTCTAAAAGATGAGTATTCTTCAATTAATGTGATCTTTCTCTATATTCAAGTTTAATAAAGAGCTTAGAAACTTAACATTCGAAAGAGATTCCTTCTAAAGATTGAGCTTTCTACAAGAGTTCTTAATGAATCCTCTAAAAATTATGTGAAACATGGACTTAAGAATATTTGTGCTTATCCTTGGCAAATTAAACAGCTTTCTGTGGAACATATATGTTGATGAGTACTTAATAATTCCCATTTTAATGAGCACTGGGAATCTGTTTCGATAAGAATAGTCGGCGCAAGTCTTTTGTCTCCCAGTAGGTGCGTGGATCTTTAAGATCTATATTTAATTACACATTTTGTTGCTATCTTTTCGGATAAAGATAACTGGACTCTCCTTTAGAAACCATCTAAGACCTAGTTTCGAAACTTTCCTCACAGATTTATTCTTTTCCCAACATTCCCCATTTAATATTTTCTTCAGCTATCAAAATTTAACATATGGTTTATCCACGTCTTCTGCTACTTGAAATTTCCTACATACCCCAACTCCAAATATTACTACTCCACTAAATACCTAAACTCCACATCCTTAATGCTTCAAGTACATCTACGAAGATTAATTAGCAACTGACCTCTTGTCCTTTTCCCCATCGTTATAGCAGAGCATTTTTTCCGCAGTGTAAAAAACAGGTCGCTATTTATGAGTAGGCGCAATTCTTTCTCCACTGCCCGCCATCAGAAAAAGAGCCCCTCGGTACAGTCCATATTCAAACAAATTCTATCAGTTTTCATCCAACGTATACAACCAAGCGTTAAGTGGTCCATTTGTTTATCTCGTCTCCAAAGGCCTACTTCGCGCTCCCTATTTAAAACTCGTAGCTCGCAATCGACTCGCGAATTCCCCCTTTATCCCGGCTCCCCTCCATCCATCGCTCATTCTACATTCAGAGCCTTCTTGCCTCGTCTCCCTCCTCATTCCCACCTCCACACTCATGCCTATGCATGCCGCGGACTCCTTCCGCCCAAACTCCCACCAGGCAAATCCCTTCTACTCTCCAACATCCACATCTATTACCCCGCCTCTTTTCGCCACTCCTTTCCCTTCTACGCCTTCTCTTGTTTTCCTCAACCAACTACTTTCAAAGCCCTACAAACCCATCCGCTTCCGCCACGAATCTTATTCGATATAAGGCTCGTTTAAATTTTCTCCGTACGCTCGCCATATTTTCCCAATCTCCGGGGGCTCCCCTGTTTTGATTCGCCACACTCACGTAGTCATTCATTACTCCTAATCTTCCGACGTCCTTTCCCTCGCCTATGGGTTCACATTGCCAGAAACTATTTTTTTTGTTTACTAGGAGGAAATTTCGCGGACGGATTTCGTGTCACATGGCAGGGCATTAAGTGGATGTGAAGAAGGATATCGGAAAGCTTTTCCGGCGTCTCCTTTAAAGATCATCGTAAAACGCGGTAAAGTGGAATGGGCGATAAAGGGGCGGATGGTGGTGGGAATGTGGAAGTGTTCTGGATGTGGAGGGAGGGAATCCTTGCGTAATTTTCACCACTGATATCTATTAACGAATGCCTCCCTGGAAAAACCGAGCTACGGTATGGGTTCCGATCGGATTCGTCCGAAAGGCTATTCGTTACGTCGAATGCTCTTTCCTATCAGTGAATTGCGATGGGCGACGAAGTTTCCGTAACAATGCTTCCCTTCAATTGCTCCTACAATGTTCTAAGTTCTGTGTGATTACATTTACGACTAAATTTTGATAATTTTTCTGTTCGTCTAACCCAGCGTCAGCCCTTTTCCTTCTCAGTCCTTCATTCCCATCTTTAATAGTTAGCGACTTTGGATACCCTTGATACTTAACTAGGATACTTTAAGTATGATATTTGATAAACCTTTGATGAGAGCCACGCAGATACTGAGCCAGACACATTCACCAGAGTTACCAAGAATGTACCTTACATTTAAAAATTAAGTATATTAATGGAATAATCATGTTAGACTTTGGAACCCCCGAGAAGGAAATTCGATCATTTTTATGCCCATACAAGCACAATGTCTCGATCAAAAACACACGTTTAATGCAACTCAAACAAGCTATAATACTCGAATAATAGAACCACGACAATTATCTATCAAAATGCTCTTTTACTTATTCGCGACGCCTCTTAAACTCAGGATACGATTCGCGTCCTTTCAGTTCAAGCACTTCGAGCTAAATAGAACGCTACGGACCCTATTAAAGAAAGAGAATCAAATCACACCCAAGGAATACCTTCCACCGACCTTCAAAGTCGACGTGATAGAAACTATGGCGTTCTCACATGCTACGACGAATCTCTCAAGGTATCCGTCTGGGACCTTTCTCCTTACCGGCACCGAATGGTTCTGCGTACTTGGGAGTTCGTTTTCAGGGTGGAGTCGAAGGCATTGCAAAGACAGTGGGGGAGAACGAGTGGCAGTAGAGGCGTAGGAGATCGCGTAGGAGAAGGACCCGGCGGGAGAGACCTGCGTATGCATTGCAAAGCAGGTAACGTACGCTCTCTAGCGTAAGCTTTCTCTCCACGCCTCCCTAACGAGCTCGAAATAAAAAAACAAGCAGAAATAAATGAAAGGGAGGTTTGCCGTCGGCGGGAGGCGGCAGCGAGGGGATGGCATGCGAGGTCGTTCAGGAAGGAGCAAGTTTCGATCGTAGCGGGCCAATCGAAAATTAGGCTACTCGGTCGCCAGTGGTGCGCGGATGCGTTCACGTGTGCTGACGGTGAAAGGAATGCGCACCAAAGGACGATTCTACTCCACCCTACTCTTCACGTCGAGCGATTTTTATCCCTCATTCCACAGCACCCCGGATAACGAGGAGGGTTGGGGCTGGCGCGGTGATGGAAGGATCCCAATTGCCACGAAGATAAGCGAGGGTTCGTCAGCCATTACAGGTGTGCGAAAGACGGCGTTGGTTCGCGGTCGTCCTTACAAATCCCTTCCTCTCGAGCGACAGCACCGCTCCTCCAGCTCCCGACACGCCTGCCCACACCCGGGGATCCTCGTAGTATTGACGTAGGCGGCCATCTTGGCTGGCACTCTCCCACTCATCCCTACTCCTCACCGCTCTCATCCTTCCCCCGTTCTCTATACCCACACCTCCACTCCTTTCTCCATCGCACTTTTCCTTCTCAAACATCTTCACCCACTATTTCCTTTTTCTCTCTCGCTTCATTTATTCCCCCCTTTCTCTCGTTCTTCGTCCTTGGTGCCCCATTCGGAGCGTTCTCTTTCCGCCCTTCCCAGTCCACGCCCTTTGAGTATCTCTTTCTCCGCTTTCGTTTGCCTCGCGACCGTACGCGAAATGTTGAAATCTCTCTAAGCGCGGACGAGGATCCGTTTACGCCAATTAGATTTACGCTTTTGCGTTTCGACGCCGAACCAAATAATCTCGCGTTCGCGCCACTTTGCTATTGCTTTCGTAGCATAGATACCTGCATAATAGCGAAATCATAAGGGCGCTCGATGCACAAAAAAGCGGAGTATGGATATTTTCCACCTCACGTGCTCTCCTAGCGATTGTAGGAACATCCTATACCTTAGTCGTTAAGGTAATTGTCGTGCATGAAGTTGGTATATTGCTCCGCTCTATTAGTTCTGCAAATACCGCCGAAATCAACAAAGAATTGGTATGTATAAAAAATTGAAGACGGATAGTTTTCCATCTCACATACCTGTCGAGCAGCGTTAGCACTTGCAGAAAATGGTACTCACTTCCAACTGCTAACGGATTTGTTATAAATGTAATTTGTACTACTTGTCAGTATCCTGGTTCCTCTAATAATGTCTTACTTTCGGGACGGAATTTTCCTTATAATAAATGATAATCACCGAATCGATTAGGGGGAAATCGATTTGCGACATCATTGTCGGGAGTGCATCTGCAGCGGAAATCGAAGGTCCCTCTTGCGGGAATCGTAAAGAATAAAATCCTTTTTAGACTGTGCATATACCTCAATTTTAAACGCGATCGAACATTCAAGCTTTTTGCTAGGCCCTTTGGGGAATAGTCTGAAATGGAAAATTATGCTCGGGTGATCGTATTATCAATTTTGTCGCTGGTTTTCGCGAATTTAACCATGTAATGGCAACATTTCTCTCTCTAAGGGTAATCAACCAAGCCCTTTCGTTTAAATAAAATCTGCGCCCTAGGAATTCATAAAATGGTTAATAAAACATTGTGACCTATTACGTAATCTGGAAACTTCCCTTGACGTAGATTATCATATCGTATACATAATTTCGTATATATACGAACACGAGTACACACTCACACCTTTAAGGTCCCCTAAACGAAAAGCCTTCAAATGGATCTCCACATTGTCGAATTTCCCGGGTGTTTCCTGGAACTACATGAGTGTGATTCGAAAACTATACCGTCTAAAAAAGGCCGCAACTTTCCATTGATTGGGACCCTAATAGGACCGCTTCACCCCTGGATAGAGGCCCCGGAGGGACTATTAAAATCGTGGGAGGGGAAAATATGATCCGACTTAAACCGGTCCCAAGTATCCAACGTGTATGGAATGAGAACCTTGACGCACCTCTTTTTACCGATCAAAGCTTCCCATACATTTCTTTTGGAAAAATGTTATGGAACCCTGAGTCGAACCTAGGGTACATTTGGAAACGGTCGACTTGGTTTATGAAACATAGTCCCGTCTTCTATTCACAAGCCGGGTGATGGCTATCTGTGTTTTCGTGAAATACATAAAAAATTCAGAAAAAGGACATAATACATATCTTATGGAAGAATTTTACACTGGGCTGCGTTCGAACCTATGGTAATTCATGGATATGTTCAAAGCGTGTGTGTGTGTTTGTGTATATGACAACCATCCATCATTTTAGGAAAAGGCTAAAAAAATTTCAAATTTTAACTCAATTTATTTATCATGGAAGAATTTTGAACCAGTCTGGCACCGAAGTCAGGACAATTTTTGTAAATGTCTTTGCAAGTGACGTTACGGAAACACATCCTTTAAATGTATCTAGTTTCATGTTGAAATTATCCCGGGAAATTCCTAAACAACGGTCCAATTTACTCATGCAGTTCTGAACGGAAATATTTAAGGCACCCTGGGGTCGAACCAAGAATCTATATGGAAAAAGCAGACTATGTTAAAAATACAATTTTTTATTTGCATACAGGGTGATACTGTCTTTTGGGGAGTGATCCGAAAACGATATTTTAAGTTGCTCCAATGAATTTCTTACAGGAGAAATTTTCACCAGCTTGCAGTTCATGAAAATTTGCAGTTTACGTAACTAAAGCACCTCTTCTAGCAATATACTGATTCTCAATTCTGTCTATCCAGAAAGTACATAAAAAATCCGAAAATCCGCTCTTATGAAAAATCGGGATTTTGGAGCCTTATGGGATCGAATCCATGATAGTCATCATGGATATTTTCCTATGGGTTTACTCTTGGGGCCAATATGACATAATAGGCCAATTTGATGAGGCTTGTACTTTCAGCCGTGAGTTTTTATCCTATATCCCCAGATACAGGGGGATATGGACTTTAAATTTTCATCTACTTTCATAGAGGTAATTTTTGCTACTTTTCAGATACTTTAAGAGACACGTTCAAATACAGATATGCATCTCTGCTTGTCGTATTAAAGGCGTTGTCCAATGGCAGATAAACGTTCTCTTTATTATTTGAGACCAGAGGCAGCAATTTTTCATCCACTGAATCTTAGTATGATTTTTACTACGCGCCGCCGCATATTCATCCTCAGTCTCCATCTCGGGTACGACATATACCTCCCATTTCTTCCTCGACCATAAAGGAACATTCATAAAGAAGCAGCGTTTGACTCCTTTGACACCCAGTCGAATGTATGGGGTATAACTTCCGTGAACGGAATCCATGACTATGAGACAGGTCAAGATGAAGTTAGCTAGTAGCAAAAATATTCTATTTCATTCCTTTTTATAAGAATTATTTTCGACTGCTTTTGGATTCTTTCTCCGTTAAATAAAATCAAATGTAATTAAAACGTACTTATGGGTTATTACCAAATGTCCTTTTACTAATGTATTTCAAGCTTTTCTCTCCGGCACAGATATACTTTCGATTTTGTTCTAACGGTTAGAGAATAAAATATAACACAGTGGATGCCTGTGTATGTCACAGCGCTAAAAAATTGTCTCATAAAATATACAGCTTATAAAGAAGTTCCTTGCGGGGAAATGCACGGGAAGCTGAACTTTACGTAATGGAATTTACATCTATACATTGATCGGAACGATGCATTCCTGAGCCTGGCACGTATGGATTTTTCTCAGATATCTTCTACATTATCATGATTATATGGGTAGTTCGTCTGATTTTTTTAACCAGGAGTAGAAATAGAATTTAAGTCGCTTCAATTTTTCATAGTCCCATAGATAAATTTATTTTCCATTAACTATAGAATTCCATGGGATTTGCATTCCATTTTCGCTAACACTCCATCTTATTCACCTTCTATTTCTGTAAACCTCTCCTTTGAAAAAAAACGCCAAATTATTTCCAAACATTCTCCAATTCCATAAAATTCTCCCTCTTATTCTCCCAAGATTCACATTTTCTCTTTACGCCCCGAAACTTCTCGTAGCGTCAACTCAGACTCCTGATTATCATGGTTTCATCCAGCCATCTCACGCTCCATAACTTCTTAAATTTCCCAATCTCCCTAGGCGTGGCCCTTATCGTTTCGGTTTCGCTTTTATGGTTATTTTGCACCTTGTTCTCCCCGCCTAAACCCTCCAAACATTTTCGTCGCTTTACCTTGTACTAAACTCATCTTTTCAAAAACGCCCCGCACTCTTGATCACCGCTATCAACCACTACCGCATGGATTCATTCTCCCTCCAACTCCCCCCCACGATTCTCCCCCATCTCTTATCTCGGTGTATTCTTAAGTGTTAATAACGCCATTGTTAACCGGCTGCGAAACCTCTCGGTGTTTCCGCGGAATAGATTTTATGTTTGAGGATGTCGCAGACCGGTGATGGCCACTCTATAGTGCGCCCTCTATGACGAACGTAAAGAATTACGTCCCCGCGTCACAGAAAGAGGAATGGGACAGCTGAACGTTCTTCTCTCGCATGTCTCGCGAATGTACAAACTTGGAAAGGTAAATATGTAGGTCAAATTCGGCGTTAGAGGCTTGTTGAGTGTTAACACTCGACTTGAAACGAGCGGTCGCTCCTTTAATTGGCCATAGTTTTCAGATAGTTTCTAGTTTTATATCTTGATGAATGGAATATTTTTCATTTGTCTCTCGTGAAAGAAGAAAGGGAAATGTATTTTTCATTTAATTGTCTCTCTGTCTTGTTCACCTACGAAAGTTACTTTGATAATATTGATTACGGGTGACGCAACTTACTGTAATCGTTACTTTTAGAATGTTAACCAATTGTAATTAGTTAGATCCTTGTGCTGAGCTTAATTTCCTCTTACATCTTTTTACTACAGCGAGGTAAGCAAAGCCCAACTACCTCACTCCTCATCTCAGCAATCTGGTCTCATTCACTACCTAGTGCTAATCGCAGCTAATGGTGAAAAGGCCTTGAGGTTCAAACCTGCCTCCGGTCCGAATACTGAGCAGACATACAGTTATGAGGTATCATATAATAATATTCTTCGAATTAATGTTCATACTTTGTAAGAGGATTCTAAAGTGGGAGTCTATATTTTTAGCGAGGTTTGGATAGTATTTGTTATTGACCTTCCACCACGGTAATTTAAGACTAGCAATGATCTTATTCTCTGGGATACTGCCACACATTTTTTGTTTACTCCCAAATAATGATTTCAAAATTAAAAAAAAATGTGTCGTGCGTAGCATTCTAAACAAGGAAACTTTGAGTACCGGTTTGCATAAAATATCTCGTTCTCTATTGAATGAAAACTTGAAAAAGCAGATTAATCCTTGATAGCATGGCGCCTCGGGAAATATACTATAGACTGGCGTATCATAGACTGTGAGTAGGCTTTACAGAATCTTTTCATCAAGGAACATCCATGTGAGAGGTATCCAAAATTCTGGAGAAACTGATAATAATATTCCGAGTTAGCAACAGAAATGCATAAACAATGGAAATTTTAAAAAATGTAGCCATAGTTCCCATAATTATGAGTATATCAACAATAGTAATACCAAAAACACTGGAAACCAGTTTAAAAAATTTCAAGTTGAAATTAAC
>KZ308319.1:808199-820706 GCA_000376725.2 Ladona fulva
GCACCATGACTCTATTTCCCTAATCGATTATTTTCGCGTATCGTTCGCGGAAAGAATGAGTTCTTGAATCTATTCGTTCTGGCATCTATTTTTCTGATCTTTCTCGCATTATCGGAACGGCCTATGTAGCATGGTGAACGCATTATATCCGCTACATCATCTCTAAACGTGCTTTCTCTGAATTGATCCAGTAAATTGATCCTTTGTTGGACTATTCTAACTTCCAATGATTCCTATTTTGCGTCCTGTAGCATCTGAGTGACGCACAAAATATGACATATTAGTGATTGTTATTGTCTGTGGAATTCTGCTCGGAAAGGAGGAGTTTAAAAAAGGTGCTTCTTAAATGAGGGTGGGGAAGGTGAATTTCTGAGTATATAAGGGAGTGTGTTATAGGCTAGTTTTTTCCTTAGTTTACTCAAATATCTTAAAGTTCATTCGAACAGTTGCATAACCCATCATAATGAGTATATTTTACTCAACTTATGCTCGTTATAAATGCTTGTTTCCTTTATCGATCCTTGCCGAACTAAATATGATTTTCTTCGATTTAACATTCTGAAGTACGAACATACATTTCTTCACATGCAGTATGGACATGAATCCCGCAGGACCCATACCTTTAGAATTGATTCATAATAAGAATATTAGCTGCTCAAGTAAGGGATGCTTGACGATTGAATAAGAATTATGAATTAAACCAAAAGTAATGAAACATTTTCGACATTCGATAAGTGAATATGAATAATGTATAATTTAGCGCTGAAATAATAAATAATAATGAAATATTGGCCTTTATTCCAGAAAACCATCGTAAAAATAAAAAAATAGCACTTTAACATAAAATTCAGTTCAGCGGAGAATAATAATGTGGTGCTCCTTTTACAATGGATTTATTCACATGACCGGTAAATTGATTGATCCCCATCTTCAAGTGAAGATCTATCGCCGAAACCGGTCGTATAAATGATTGCCCTGTAAGAGAAGTTGCACGTCTTTGTTATTAGTTCCACGAACTTTAATCTCTTTCTATTAAATAGATGACAAAGAGTTAGATGTAAGAATGGATTAAGAACTCTTAACATCGCCCTTTATTAAGACGTTTTATTACTACTATTATTATATCAAGGCCGCATAAGTTGAATTCCAAAATTCAATTAGATTAAATCAGTTTTAATTTAGTTTGATTCATCTGAGTTGGAAATGCAATAACACCATCATTGTGATTAAAGTTATACGAAGTTAACACGAAGAGTGAGGATTTGGGTCTCCGAGGACTTCCCATGACTTCTATTTCTTAAGTTAACCTATACTGTTGTCTTTCATTTGAAATCCTGATAAGATACTCTAGGAATGCGTAAGACATTCATCTTTTCCAAAACTTATCAGACGATGTCTTTCCAAAAACATCTTTATCGAGTCTTTGAAGACCCGAGGTCCGTACCTCTAGTGTTAAGCAAGTAAGAAATCATTAAAACTTTATCGTATCGGCAGGAAAATCACTAAGATCAAATGAAGGTGTAGCCTCTATGCTAGCAATTTCGAAATAATCATCAGAAGAAAGCCAAAAAATAATTTTAATGGTAAAAGTTTGGTTCTAGAATTCTCCAGCAGCACTGCTACGTGAGTAGGTGTGACTCGCGAGGGATTCCTTTTCCTCTTTCTAATGCGACACGATTTTTTAAGCCTGAGAAATGCGGAAAAACTCTAGAGGAAAGGTTTTATCAACCGTATCGTTTGCAAAAGACGTTAGCATAGCGATGTTTCGTACAGGGACGTATATTACTCTGGAATGAAGTTCCACGATCGCAGTTCCCTATCCGTGAGAATCGTGTTTCATCCTATTACTTGAATTTATTCTCTAATTTGCATGCTTTTCGTTTTGTTCTCTCCATGTCACCACACTTTCAAACCTTAAAATACCTTTTCTCTCCAGAGATGAAATCTGCACTTCTATCCTAGAAATGTCGTTAAATTCTTGTGGTTACAACGACGGCTTCTAGGAGGACAGCCAAAAAATACACAACGATCGTAAACTTTCATTAATAATAATAATAATAATGATAATAATAATAATACGGACATAAGTATACCTCATAACCAACCTGATATTACACTCATTCACAAATCTAGTAAAACTACATACCTTATAGAAATTTCCGTTCCAAATTCCATGAACATACAAAAGAAGTATGCAGAGAAAATACAAAAATACCTCACACTAAAGGAAGAAATAAAACAACTGTGGCACCAAAAATCTGTAAAGATAGTACCAATCATACTTTCATCAACTGGAATAATTCCAAAATCATTGCATAACAGCTTAATGGAGATAGGCTTAAAACCAAAAAGCTATATCTCCCTACAAAAATCTGTAATTCTGGACACCTGCTCGATAACAAGAAAATTTCTCTGTAATCTGTAATCATAATCAGTATAATAAGAAATACCATAAAAAATGATAACAATATAGGAACATGTAACTTGGTGAATACCCGTCACAGGTTCAAAGATGCCACAAAATGTGAGAAAAAATATAATAATAATAATAATAATAATAATAACAGTTATTGTTATTATTATTGTATAATTTCGCTGCAGCATGACACTCAGGTGGCGACCTTAAGTTATTCACATTCTACAGCTAGCACTTAAGTTCTACTTATAAAAATATATACATGTAAATAGTCACCCCGTCCACTATTTACAATATTTTACAAAACTTATTAATTGAAAATTTAAACAGCTACGATTTAAATAGTACAATTACATATGATTTCTTCTTTACAATTTAAAACGCTGTGACTTACATAATACAATTACATATGATTAAAATTCACAATTTAAGCAACCACAATTTACAAATATATTATTCTACAACAAATACATCACATCCACAACAACATGTACATTTAATAATCCACTTAAGTACCCTCTATATCACAATACGCCACTTCCTCAAAATCCCTTCATAAATCAATACAGTATATATGCACATCAACACGTTCCCTGCTGATACCTCCATTTCCAATGTATTTATCACTCCAACGGTGGAGTGATCCGCAGTGAACGTGTTAATTATATGAAATTAGATTGATAAACAAATATTAGAATACGTAACAGTAACAAATGCATGAGTTTAAATAAGACGTTTAAAAAAATTGAATAATTATGTAATATAAGTAATAGAATAAATATATGACTACTTAACGTATATTAATTCATATATGGCACTATTTTTGGGGATGTCCATACAAGAATTTGATTAAACTGAATACAGTAGGAATGCATTGCAAGAGGAATGTGTGAGGCAAAACCAGGTAGTAATGACTAGTACAGAATGTGCGCGGTCCAAGCGAAATCCTGTGAGACAAGTTCGAAAGGGGTGTCATACATTTGTTGTTGGACAATTGACACAGTGGGTGAACGGAAGCAGGATGACGGAGATGGTGCATTGTTCATGGAACTAAAGGAAGAGGTTGACGGAGAAAATGTGCGAAAGCGTGGGAAATGATATGCTTGAAGTCAAAAATAACTTCAAAATCGTTAAATAATAAGGGAAAAATGTCCAATATTTCACGAGGAGATGTGCTCCTTAAATGCCAAGGATAAGCAAAGGTTAGAAAAAGCCACACGACTGGGCCCCGAACCTGAAAACCGGATCTCTCCGGAAACTGGGATCTCTCAGTTTTTCCGGAAAGTGGGAGTCCTGGGTTCAAGTCCCAGTCATGTCACAATTTCCCACTTCTGTTTATCCTTGGGAAATAGTGCAAGTTAACAGAGTAAATTTCTTAGTATTAAGGAGTTGCCCAAGAGACACTTTCTAAGCTTGAGGCCCACACAAAGACAAATATTGATATTTATGAATACTAACGCTTTAAGTTAATAATCATATCTCCATTGATTTTTATATCCCGCAAAACGTCTGTAATCGTGAAATGGAGCCTGTGGGGCATAGTTTTTAAAAGCAGTGATTGTGATTTAGTATAACTTTTGTGGAAGAATTTTTCGTTAATGAGGAGGATGATTAATAATCGAGGTTGTTATTTTCTTTCAAATTAAGGAAATGTAGAAATAGTAATACGTGCATGTACATAACAAAGACTTTTATCAATTTAGCATACGTAAGAAAAGATAATCGTGTGGGAATAAATTAAATTTACAATAATATATTGTTGTTAATGCTATACATCCACTTTATATTGGGTGTATATCAGCAAATATATCATTTATTATGAGAATAGGTCACTTACCTTTTCTAATAGTCGAAGAATATCTGACCATGGATTAACCTGAGAGCAAAATTTTAAGTCAAAGCCATTTAAATTCAAAACTTACTTGTGCATTAAGCATGGTTTTCAAATTTCTTATGTAATAAATACAGCCTTTATGACTGACCTCTCTACTTAAACTAACAAGTCTTGCAGTCTGACGTGATTTGCCATCACATTTATCAAAGATTCTCACGATTAAATTATATTTTTATTATTTAGTTAATAATCGTTACATTCAAAGGAATATTTTTGGTATAAATATATAAGTATTTAAAATATTTGTATTTCATTTATTGAATTTCCATTCTGCTCAAATAATATACGATATATATTCATTAAGATCAACGAAACGCGATTACAGGACGGAAGAATTTCAACTTAAGTACCAATCCCACGGGATACCGCTGGAAAATCGATTCGATCATGTTTTATTCTCCGCTAAAATGTTCGTAGACTTTTGACCCACAGACACGCTCCACCAAGATCAATCTAAAATGAGAATCGGGAGCTGTGGGAAAAAGAGCGATGAACATTTACCGTCATCTCCCCCGAGATACTGCAGTTTAGATAGCACATCAAATCTATTCAAACGTACTGCTCCCAGGGTACAAGAAAGTCTTCCAGAGCGGCGGTACTTGATTTCATGTACATACGATAACCGACCTTAGACCAGAACACGGACATAATGCTAAACACAAATGGCATAGCTCTCTATATTCCTATTTTGGAAGGTACTTGTGGGCAAAGGATATTTTATCGCAGAAAATTCATATTAATGAACGAACGAATTTTTCGTTGCGCGAGCAGGATAGTTTAATACGTTTCCCCACATCCATAAAAGACTGTTTCAAGGAGCCCTCATCATAACCTTTCCCCCATCTCATATCAAAATATCGTCGTCCCAGCTGTGCAGTATCTCCATAATTCACGTTAAGATTTTACGAATTTATTCAAAAAGTTATACCGTTTAAAGTCAACGATTTTTTATACGAAGGAACTATGGGTCGAGAGTTCGCTCCATTATTTATCCAAGTCAACCTATCAATTCCACTTCAATCTACATTTTCGCCTGAGGGATATGAAACCTATCAACTTATGCATCATCATGGGTAACTGTAGCAGATAGGTTAATGGAAAACGTTTCTAGAAGTTTTCAACTTACGCTAGGAGTATTCAGATTTCGACTAAAGCTAATTATAAATTAATGATGCCAGACTAGTTGATGCAGAATACTTGTGAGGTATCTCTGTTTCCAATTCGAAATTAGTCGTTCAGTTCGATTTTACTCATTTTAAGGGGCGTAATTGCCGCATTCCTTACCAATGCTGTTACATAATAACAATGTGATAGCGATTCAAGGAAACCTTACAAGGTATAGTTTATTAGTTATTTAAGTGTTCCATGCACATGTGAGCTGAACAAAGTAATTTTACCATGGGTTCTGAGAAGAGGCTTTCCAGGTAAACACCGTGTCGTTACAGAAAGAGCACACTTTAGTGCCTCTCAAACAACAGAAGTAAATATTCATCCAATTGCAATAAAAATATAGAGAATAACTACTGTAAAATCCACAAAATCAGGCGAAGTGTTGTGGAAATCCATAATGGAAAGACACTTAGAAAATAATACTTTTTCCACACAATTATTTATTAAACAAAAATAAAAACACCCGACCGTTTTCGACGATATATCGCCATCATCTGGTGATAAATAGTTAATCGTGTTCGTGTTCAAAGTGCTATTTCTAAGGGTCTTTCCAATTCTACATGAGTTCTGGTTATTCATTGTGATAGCATTATACATCAGTATTTCTTTGAACGAACTTCTTCTGTTGCTTGGTTATTAAAAGCTAGAGTGTGGAGAGTTACGCAATTGAAATTGAAATGAAACACATTTACGTAATGTGATAATGCCACACGATAAATGAGAAATAGTAACTATGATGACGCAACTAATAGTTTCTTTATCAAGGGAATGTAGACGATATAAATTCGTTGAATCAAATGCAAGCATAGTTGTGCCTAATTACGTTAATCTTCAATTAAAGTTTAACGCCAAAATGAAACTGTGCCTGAACTATCTCATAGAGGCCCTAAGCAGGCGCGAATCTTCATTCCGAGCGAGGAAATAATTGATAATTCAAGCCCTTTGAGTCCGCTTTCCAAGAGGACGTTTAGNCAATTTCGCTCCCTTTTACATTTATATAAGAGAATAGAATTAAAAAAAAAGGTAATTACAAAAATGCGGCTTGAAGCCGTGTATTGCGGGATATTAACCAAATGGAATGTATGCACTAATATCCTTTAGGATTATTCCGGGAGAGATTAACCCCAACCGTGATAATTTCTGCGTTAATTACTAGATTTTGCTGCAGATGCCTGTACTTCTTCATTCATATTGAGAAATGCATGTGGTGAAAGTCGTAGACGGATTTCCTGTGAATTATTGATTTTTCAATTAAAAAGTTAGGTAAGGGAGAAGATAAGGTTGTTATCTTTGGACATCGAGGTGTACGCCAAAACCCAAGGATAAACGTATGTGAAAAATAAAAAGTTAGGCATTTTTTAATCTAGGATGCGATGTAGAGAGAATGTTTCTGGATACATCAGTTCAAGCATATTCATTATAGATATTCTGGTTAAATAGAATATTTAGAGACTATAGAAGGAAGCCTTGCCGCTTTCAGCCATGTAGATTGTTTAGGCCGGAAACTGCGCACTAGGTGGTCTATCCCAGTGTAAAAGGTTAGATTCCCCATTACTCATTGTGAATAGCTGAAGTAAAATATATTCACGTCTAACCATTCGTTACTTATAATTTAGGAGAAAGAGCTATCTTGAAATATCCACCGAAGAAAATTACATAGAGGGTTGAAAACAAAGTCTGAATGGCGAAGCAGTTTAAAAGACAACGTAAAAATTTATAAATTTTGAGGTATACCTTAACATCTGCACTTATTGATTAAGCGCTAAATTCCTAGCGAATGGGTTATTTATATTAAATAAAATTGTTTTGAGGAGAATGAACGGTCGCTGGACATGAACAATGCTGAATTAAACGACTTATATTTAATTTTAAGTGACCTTTATGAAGAGCGAGATATAACATTAGTTTCGAGAAAAGCTCAGTTAACACAGCAGTGTCCCCTTTCCTTGTGGAATATGATCTCAGTTAAACAACTGTAAATATATTTAAAATGGACGGAACTGAGTTTCAACTTAATAATGAGCCTGAAATAGTCCTGGCATCTGAAGCCACCAAAGATGTTTACGCTATAACGTCTTTTGAAAGAGTAGAAACATTTCTGTGATACAGTGCTGTAACGCTGTATTTTACATACATTCGATTAAAATATTCAAAGTCGTAAGAGAAAACGAGTTTTGTGGTGGTCATCCTTAATTTATTTTATTTATTTATTTAACTCTTTTGGCGAAGTTACGCTAATGGGCCTCTCTTATACCTAACCTTATTTAGCAAACTTATATGTTTAAGATTTGTTTGAGCACGTTAAGTTTGGCATAAGATACATTATTTTGTTTTTCTTTTTTTATAGGTCAGTATCCCCTTCATGTCGCAATGATACACTACTCTAGTGCTGGTGAGTACCTATTTTAGGAATTTATAGTCGTTCGGCTGCTGAAAACCTAGTACGCTAGTCAATCTGGTTCATATCTCATCGCCAGCTAGATTAAATTGTTCGCGCACACTTTTGCTAAAGCATGGGACATCAGCAGCTCGTGGAAAGCTCGTGTTTAGCGTCCGATGATAAATCCCTTATGATCATAAAAATGTAACCATCCTATAATCAAATTTGGGTGTGGCATCCAATTTTGATTTTGTTTTTCCCTAAACGCCAACTCGTCGCTTTATTTAATTATCGATTTGGATGAGCTAGTTTTAATCACACATCCGAATAAACGCCATAAAATTTATTTCTTCGCGGTTTTATAAAATTAATTCACCTCGCGATAAATTATTCAGTCGGCATCGTCCCTAGTAATAGGTAGAGCTTACAGCATCAAATTATAGGATCTACCTTAATTGCCTTTACAACCATTAATTTCCGGGAAACATTAATTCAGTCAGTTATATCGGATTCATATGGAACCGCGCGCAATTATACCCGCTGAGCTTCTGAGGCGGGACGACTGTTATCACCAATACTTTGCACACGCAATTTCAGCGGCGCTCATCTGGAACGCGCGCACTTATTTGGGAAATAATTGAAGAGCGTTTCTTCTTGCGAACAGCATACTTCGGTAATGAGCTCGTTGCTTAAAATTCGATCGGAAATGTGACTGTTAACGATGATTAAAGCAGAGCCGGACGACGCGCTGCCCTGTTCAATCAATCATTTCCCGATGCCGAACGTTGGGGGAAACTCGTACTATTTTGGACGGAATGACGTTCGCAGATTCCATTTGGTGAAAATACTATTTCGTAGTCGGAGAAATTCGATGTGGAATCAATGTCGATTCATGTTGTTTTGCATAACATGTGTAAATATCGAATACAAGTCCCAGCCATGTTGGTTTACAACGGTGTCGTCACGAGGCATTATTCGTTTAACATACCTTTTTCATGAAACTGAATTAAACGTATGGGAGATAACAATATGGTTATTTGGATTTTAACTAGCAGGCCAACGGACAGAAAATATTTCACAGTTCATGTGGAACCAAACCATGAATATTCTCGAAATATTCCCAATATTATCTTACGCTATTTTTCTTGCCTATTATCCTTTCCTTCATAATATCCAAAAAGTTGAAATTGTTTTCCTTTTTCTTGTCTATCTGAAATAGACAAGAAACCGCTCCATTTTCATTCCAATGGTTATTTCCAAGGGGGCGTTCGTCTTAATACATTGACAGTTATGTAAAGAATTCGATTTTGGACATTGGGAAAACCTTCTAGTGACCTGGTAAGCATTTTATGTTATCTTTTTCTGCTATAAAATTCGAAACAATTGATTAAAACACTAAGAGCAAACTTTGAACGTGAATTTGTATCTTTGTAACCTTATATCCTTGTATCCTTGGATCTTTGTAACCTTGTCACTGCATTAGATTATGTTTACGGTATAAATAATCATTAAACTGTGAGAAGGACAAATTCGACTGGAACATGTACACATGCATCGCCTAAGGTTTAGAGCGTTTTATCGGAAAGAAAATAGGAAGCTCTTATTATCGATTCATAGGAAAAGAATCTTTTACGGAATAAGCAAATTTGCAAGAACATCTACATTGAGGTGCCAAGATGGGACTTCGCCGAGTGCTTCTAGGACAGCGCGTAACCTACGTGAGGGCTACACAGTATGAATTCTGTTTAGGAAAATTGGCGCCTGCTTGTGTAATTTACGCACAAATGATTTAGTAATGTGCTTTCATCGTGTGTTTCTCTCCTCATCTCCGGTTTATATTTCTCATTCATTCCCCATCTTCACCTTTCCACTCACTCTTTCTACTCGTTCCATTCGCTTCGCTTGGGCCGTGTTAACTCAAGCATGAGCAATTGTGCATCGCGCATTGTTGGAGCCGAATATTTCATCTGTATCCTTAATTTCCTTTCCCTGAGACGGCCCTTCTCCCAGCGTTTCCTACATCTCGTTGCACTAACTCACTCCCTCTCCTCCACTCAGATCTTTCCGTCTCCCTTACAATCTCCCTGAGGAGCACTTTACTTTGTTTACGTCTCGCCTCTTTCCCGCTTTCCCCACCCTAATATATATCCTCTCCGTTCGATCCCTTCCACGGATCCTCTTCTGTCCCCCTCACCTCTCTTTTTAATCCCGCCTCTTCTCTCAAATTTTTATTTTATTCGCTTCTACGAAAAGAATTACTTTCTTAAATTTAGGTTTTCCGGACTCTGATGGCTACATTGTGTGCCACAGATTCCGTATCATTTTATGCATATTTCTGTTGATTTATTATTTTATTTATAAGGTTTACTCGTAAACCATTTTCGTTTGTTAGGGCATGTCTTCTCGTAGATTTTGTTCGCAATTAATCTTGTATCATGCGATCCTATCCAATTCTATACTTCAGCGATAACATAGCATTAGCTCCATATGTTGGTTTCTCTGGAATTGAAACGTCCGTAACTCTCACATGGCGCTCGATTTCAAAAAGAAGGCACTTGAAAAAGGAAAGATACCGAGATAGTATTGTAGTGTACTTACTTACTTCTTACTGAATATTTTCATTGAGTTTTCTTATTTATCATTGCATTAAAAATAAAATTGGTCATATAAATGTAGCAAAAAGCATTGGTTATATGTAAAAAGAAGTTGAGAAAATAAGGACACATTCTCTTACTGAGTTTTCGTTTCATAAATTGTATTTATAAAAATTAAATTAGTCGATCTTAAAAAAATAAGTGAAAGTTTTCATTTGTTAACGTTTCTGCGTTACTACTTATTTACACAATATGGGATTATAAGGAATGCAGTGCTCAAACCCTCCCACAAACCCGCAAACTCGAGAAAGTGCAGCGGAAGCAATATGATTTGTTAAAAATGCTGCGATAAAAAAGCAAAAAAGCAAACGAAAATACTCTCTGACTGACACAGGAATCTTTGATAGAAAGGAGATTAGAAGCTGGCTGTGATTGATTAGTAAACCCAGAGAAAGTACATCTGTAGAAGACGTAATCGGTACTATGCGACACCCTTCCTACTTCAATTTATCCGACAATGAGCAATAGATGCGAGGACAAGTCGTTTTATGGACTCATTTTTCTTTCCGCAAGGCANGGGTCAACGCTGTTAGTAACTTTAAATAAAAAGTTAGAATTTTTAATCTAAGATGCGATGTAGAGTGTTAGAATATTTATATATACATATAAAGTACTTCTACTTATGTAGAGGAACTAATTTATACTTTCTGTGTGTACGTATACTCGTATACATACATTCTGTATGTAAGTGATTGCTTTTTATATAAATTTACCTAATTATGGCATTTTAACCGAAACCGGTCGTTCAATTACACGTGTGGAAATTACAAAATGTTTTTTTTAGTTCTTTTGTAAATTTTATAGTATTACCTCTTTGTTCAGGCAGCACTGAAAGCAAAATATCTCTTCATATACACTATATCATATCGTCGTTTTGTCCGTATCTTACTTATTGTTCTTTCCATAATATCTTGATGAATGTTTTATTTTTATCCTTTGGTACATAAAAGAGCAATATTTATCTTTTTACTTTAGTGTCAGTCTTGCTCATGACTATTGCTATACAATATGATTCAGAACCAACTGATTGGGTCGTGATTACGTGGTAAATTTCCATCAGGGAAAAAGAAATGTCGATTAATTTATTAATCATTATTAAATAATGAATACTATGGATTAAAATCCGACTCCAAAAATATGATTTACTTGTAAATGGCTTCAAGAGTATATTAAATAGGTAACAAAGTAGCTACAACGTATAGGAGATAGTCGACAAAAATGGAATTGTTTTTTGATACTACCTTCCAAGTCATAACCACACGAATACTCCAGGAATAGGACAGGTATTTTAAAGTTTTTTAAAGATAACTTGAAACAAGAAGCCAGGAATTGGATGCTGCATTAGCCTGGGAGGTCCATCACGCGTCTGCAAGCCGGTGATTAGATAAAAAAGCGAGCGGCAAAAATTAGTTCCTAAATGAAAATGAAATGTTTTAGTCATTTAGAATGAATTAATGTGAAATGTTAATTTAGCATTTTTACCTTTGCTTTCCTCTTGGCTGGGGCATCTCCCCTGGCTCTCCGGTGCATCTCTTCCGAAATTATTTTTGCAATTTAATCATCTTTCACTAAAACTGAAATGTTGTTTATGTTATCAATAAAATTTCACTTTTGTGGTAAAGTACTGGTTGAGCTATATGATCAATTGTTGTTTGGAGCATATGTCCAGGAATTATACATATAATTGCTATACTTGATAATATAATCTATAACCGCTGGCCGCAAACGTGGAAAGGCATAAAGAGAAAAACACTTTGTAATTTCCCCGTAAGATATAAATCAACGACCGGTTTCGGCTAAACTGCTATAAGGTAAATATTCAGGAATTTCAATCACTTTTATATATATATATAGCAGGAAACAGGAGGTAAGTATTAGAAAATTAGAAGAAAATAGGAAAGAGTTCCAGCTGGAACTTAGAAATAGGTTTTCAGCACTCCAAGAAGAAGAACTGGAAGCCAAAGTCATGGAAGTCGTGAAAGCAGCGGCAGAA
>KZ308319.1:820804-831994 GCA_000376725.2 Ladona fulva
CCCTTATATTACACCTTACATAGTCTGTATAAACTTTATTTAAAAAAATATTATTATTACTATTTTTAAAATATTACACTAATACCTAAGTAGAAAGGCATCATACACGGAAATGCGGCGAATTACGAATCGAAAACTCAATCACCGATTTATATTTATATTAAACACCGTTAACGCAAACAAAATTGATGTACGAATAATTAGGGAATCTCGTATGCGGCGAGAAGTAGGACAGCGAGTTAATAAAACGGAATTAAGTCTTCCCCCTCCCCTCGAGTGCAGTAACGCACACGAGGATTTCGTCACCCTACATTTGCAGTACTCTTTCTACCCATTCTTCTCCTTTTGCCCGTACTTTCCCCTTCCTTAGCTCTCTCTCTCTCTCTGTCTCTCTCCCCTCCTTTCCTTTCTTTTTCTAGCGCGAGAGATCGATAGTTGTCGTGACGTCACCGGTCCGAGCGTATGCAGGGTTCGGGGCCTGTGACGTCACTCGGGGAGGGAGTACGGCCCTTGGGGTGAGCGACCTCTGACGCCCTCCCGCCACACCCCGTTATTGCCTTCCGCCTTCAACGTGGTCCTTGCGTGGCCCTACGTCTCATCCGATAGGGTTTCCTCAACGAGGCGATGAGATGTCGAGCCGCTGGTCACACCTGCAACCAGGGGCGCTTGCAACGCAGCCTCCGTACACTTAAGCTCGCACTCGTGCTTGCATATTTTATCTGCACTATCGCGAATTACGTACGGCTCGACAAGGATACTCGCCGTCTTTTGGATCGCGCGATAACTTCCGAAATGATCGAGAAGCTCGATTATTAGGAAAACTGGTATCGTTGGGAAAAACGAGATCGTCGATAATTTTAATCTTCGAAAAGCGAAATCGTCGACGATCGAAATCGTCGAAATGGAAGTCGTCGAAAATCGAAATCGTTTAAAAAGCAATAGACAGCCGAATTGCTATGAATTTTGGTAACTCGGAAGGTGTTTCAATAGAAAACGGGCCAAGGCTATTAGTAACTTTTTGTATAATCGTCGAAAATCGAAATCATCGAAGATCGAAATCGTGGAAAATCGAAATCGTCGAAACTCCGAAATCGTTAAAAAAAATAATAGACAGCTGAATTGCTATGAATTGGGAAATTCGAAAGTTTGTCTTTCAATAGATAACGGGTCAACGCTGTTAGTAACTTTTTTTAAAATCTTCGGAAATCGAATTCGTCGGAATGGAAATCGTCGAAACTCGAAATCGTCTGTGACCCGAAATCAACAAAAAATTGAAAATGTCCACAAAAATCGTTGAAATTTAGAATATAGTCGCATTTCAAGTGCTGTGGAAAGGCAAAAGCTGCATTTTAATAGGAAACGGGTCAAGGCAATGAGCATCTTTTTCTAGCTCTCCGCGAACATTTAATCTCACCGAATTCTCCTTCGAGAATTTGTCTCCTTTCTCCAAAATGGTGGCTTATTTAACTCCATCTTCCATTTTATATCTCGTTCCCTTCCCACCTTTCATTTCTCAGCTTACATTCTCCATTTCGCTGCCCTGGAAATTAGTTTCCGTCACACGTCGGTATTTTGCCTCAAAAGGTAATAGGGGTTCCAAGTACATCATCTGTCGGTAACTGTGCACCTTAACGAAAGTGTATATTTAAGAGACTTATGATAATTCTCTACAAAATATTATTCGCTTGCTATTTTGTCATATCTTATTGTGTCCCTATGTTTGTCTTCCAGTAATCGCAAGGGTGGATGTATAATTAGGCGTGATTGGCGCCTAAACCACATGGAGACCTCAATAACACTATACTTATCAACTCTCGACAGCAAAATGTTCTGGTTTGGTTTTCGCTTTTAGAGAGAATTGTATTCTTGTTGAGTAAGTCTACACAATAAGTTTATAGAGTACATTTCAAAGCCGGCGTCTCTATACAATGAAGAAACGTCTATCCATTATTCATTCAAATGCATAGAACAATGAATTGTAATTCAAAACTTGTTTGTCAATTCTTGCCGTAGTGAAGCGACTACGTTTTCTATAGCATGTGCATTTTAATAAAAATTCGAATTTTTACTCATTGTTCCTTGAAGAGGCTTCAATCTGATATTTGCGCCCGATAAGTAGTTAAGTCTGATTGTTTTCAGTAGTACTTCAAAATGTGCCAAATGAAATCGTACTTATTAGGGCATTCTTTCTAATTAGGAGTGTACCCCTGCCCATAACACGAAAATAATGTAATAAATACGTAACATTTCTCATTGTTTCACGAAAAACATCCCCAAAAAGCGCCTTTTTCGCACAAAAGTCAGCCACTCTTCAAAAGTTCATTTAAGCGTTCATATCGGTTATTCAGTTTTTAGGAGTTTAACTGATACGAACTCTCGTATATAACAAGAATTCGTATATTGTTTTGGTGAATGAATCATTGTAAACTCCTGTAGCGTAATCAGTTGGTGCACATCACTGAACACGGAGACCAGTTTCAACCACCACCAATAGATACCGAAAGCTCTGGGGGAATGAGGCTTACAAGAGGAGTGAGGGAGTTTACCTTGTTTCCCTCATAGATTCAGAATGCTACAAGACGATGACGTTCACTCAATTACTCTCCCAAAGTAATAATAATAGAATAAATCGTCTTTATTTTGGCGAAATTGAGACTAAGCTTTTCATCTATCCATAGATCTTTCTATTCTAACTACGATATAAGGGCAATAACAATTAACATACTCATGAATGAAAAGTGAAACTAAAGTAAAAAAAATATAATACTACTGATACTAACTTAATAAAATATACATTTTCCTCACCGGAAGACAAAAGAAGCATTCAATTCCTAAATATATGACAGCTCAGTTTCAAAAACAATCTATAATTTGCAAGGTCCTTATGCTTAAAGAATTAAATAATGAAAACTTTTACTCATACCACAAATCCTGGGACCATGGCTTCAAAGCTTCGTGGAGTCATCTGGTAGAGTACAATAATAAAATTAAATAAATTGTGCTTCGGGTAAAATTTCGTATTAATTTACTCTTTTTATTCATGCAGTCCTACCACGAAGACGAAGAGCCTAAAGTAATATATACTTCCCTTATATTACACCTTACATAGATAATTTCCTTATGTTACATCTAATTATTTTAACATAAACCCGATCAATATCTAAAGGAAAAAATCTAGCTATAAATTATATTTGCCTCAAAACTCCATAATGACAGCTTTTTTCGCCAGTAAATAAGATAATGACGGCCCGGGTTTTGCAGTAACGCTGCATCATCAGGTATGGAAAAAACATCATATTTTGTAATGTGGTTTTTTCCATATCTGATGATGGAGCATTTCAGCGGAACCCGGGTCATCGTTATCTTATTCAGTGGTTAAGTAAAGCTGTCATTATAAACTTTTGTATCTCTTACTATCCCAAAGTTATGCCTGAACTTGCTGGTTGTATTAAATTTGCCTCTTCAAATCTTTCACTGAATCTTAACATGTTGATGTCTACCCCAGTTTTCGTGTTTATTAAGAAATTTCATCCTACTTACTGATCTACTACCCTCTGACATACCTCCTCCTATGTCGAGGTGAAAATGTAATCTTTCAGCTTCTTTTACTGTAATTTTGCTCCATTTTCATCGATTGATTCTCATTTCTACTGAAGAAAAATTCTTTTCAGTGAATGCCTTTCAGTATAGTTGCTATTCTGCGTTATCTTAAACAACAAAGTTTGCGAGGGGTTGAATTTTAATTCCGTTGAGGATTAGCTGATTTATTTCCCTTTAATCGAGTGCCTATTTTCCTCTTGCTCCGCTACTTCATTTAAACTTCCCTTACGTCACCACGTGACCCTCAAATACATTTCTTTCGACAGTTTCCAAAAAGAAATTACAAACCTCATTTAATCTCTCAGCCCTTTTTTCTCAAAGCGAAGTTGAAGTAAATCACATTATACATTTTTTATACTACTTGAGGTTACCAATCAATATGCAAATACAGATATATTTAGTAGAGCGTGAAGTATTTATCCATAGCGTAGAGTATGTATAGCGCAGAGTATTTATCCATATTAGCTATATAAAACGGTTACTCGTGGGCAACCTAATAGAGCATATTTTCTGGTCACCTAAAAATCATATAAATCGCTATTAGAATAGGTCGGCAAAGGTAAATACTTTCTGCCATAGAGACACAGAAGCTTCGCAAGTGTTTATATGAGAAAGTAAGTGACAGTTTGCATTCCATAAGAAGCGACTGAGCATTTTCAGTCCCTCATCATCAAAAATCTTCTTTGGCGATGAATAATGTAATGAATGAGAATGAATGAAACTAATAACGATAATTAAATGAACCCTCTAAAATGGAGAATGGGATACGATACCATGTTTCCTGGTATCGTATCTCACTCGTCCTAACCTCACCATGGTTTCCTATCTAAACTTACAAAAATATAAACATTTTAACTGTCACCCTAACGTAAAGTATGAAAAGATGCAACTTTTACCCTAAGTTTCATCTTTTCATTCTTTTCTTTATGGACACCTACCACAATGTCATGCAGGAAAGAACTGTTAGTATATCACTATACTCGCGCTCGGTTTTTGGATAATTCGCATGATAGGCAACTAGAGAAATGAGCCCAAAGTATATATCTCATTCTGTGAGATCGGTTATCCCAGATTCCACGAAGGAGCCCCGAAGTTTTCGTATTAATCCAGCATTATAATGCATTTGGGAACTTACCTGGATTAAAATTGCTCGAGTACGGTCTCGCAAAGCCGTCATTAGACTATGTGGGAGTGATGCGCTGACAACGTGTCCACAACATTAATGCCATCTTGGCCTGGCCTTGGCCCCTACGGGCTGTCGCGCCACTGATTAATTTTGCGGTTTGTAGGGGCGAATGGCCAAATGGAAAGCGTGTTCTCATTTGGCAAAGCGGTCTCTGGTTCTATTCTTGGTGCTGACCACGATGTCGACCCAGCTTCAAGAAAAATTGGGGGGCTACTGAACTAATAGGAAGCGGATCCATTGCGGTCCAGAAAAGCCTATTATGGAGCGTAGAAGTCGATACGTTGACCACGAAAAAGCCATGATATATGCCGCATGGCTTGGCCAATAGCGCAAGGTAAATCTTTCCGTATTTTTCATACTAACATCAATATAGAAATGATTCAACCTCCGAATCGCTTGGACGGTTGATTTCCTCTTGTCTAGAAAGGGAATACGCGCGTTTCAGATTAACCAGGATCAGTAAAAGGTAGTGTCTAATTGTAGGTAATTAAGTATTGTTGTTACCGTAGCCTGGAAGGAGTAATATAAGAACATACTTAACCTGCCTCTCTAAGTACAACTATTCGTCCCATAGGTCAGTAGTTTTAATTTGAAACGATTTAATTTGTTTTTCACTTATCCACCGACTGCTCTAATGCATTTATAGTATTCAAATTAAATAGGCGCGCATTGGTAGCGGAATATAGATATTTCTCTCTCTGAATACGTAAGTATGCAAGTGTTAATATTTTGATACAATTTGATGGAAAGGAAAGAGTTACCGAGACTTTAAGGATCATCCCGTGATTCGATCACCCGGAGAATGTCATCCTCCAACCCGTCTAAATAATCGGCAGTATATCTTTGAACGTGCATTATTGGGTTGCAGGGAATTTCATCCAGAGTCCTTTCACCCAAGGGGCAGTTCACCCGAGGGAATTTTCACCAAGAGATATTATCCCTCTGTAGAAGGTAGAGAAGATTCCCCAGGTAGAGATGACTCCAACGATATGGGAGAGCCATGCCTACCTAAAGTAAACTTAAGTCCTTTCCGGTAGGAATAACTCCTCTGAGGTGTATAGAGAGAGGCAAGGAACCGTAACATTCTTGTTCCGGTTTATCGAAGCAAAAAATTCGGTCCAGTTCCATTTTCGTTCCTCCTTCGCTAACGTCGAACCGGTTCGAACCGATTTTTTCCGGGCAAGGTAATGTAACATTCTTCTTAAATTTAGTTATAATATTCCTAGCTTTCATCGCATTTTATTTTATAATAAGACTTAGTAATAGTTAGTTGCAAGTCGTAGTTACATATCTCTAGCAAAACTTGCTTCGATTACTCTTAATTAAAATGCGCAATCCTGAGAACCGAAGATGGGAACAAAATTAAAACCTTTTTCGGTTTCAGTTCGGTTGGAGTAGAAAACTTCAATCTTTTCGGTTCAGACTCGGTTTTCACTCCAGCAAATGTAACGCTTTTCTAAGTTTCGGTATTCGATTCGGTCCCGGTCCGATACCCTGGGGTTGAGCAGCATCAATGCACTCGGTTACATTTTAAAGGGGATTTCAAAAAATACCTCGATAAAGTAAATTCCACTATATTAAAATGGTACAGAATAATAATATAAATCGTATATTTAAAGGCGGTTTGAATTAAAGTTGGATTGAGTACATTGTAGTGTTTCAGCCACTCGAATCTAGGCCGAGCGTGCTAAGGTGTAACTTCCGTCATTTAACATCGTTTTCTGATGTTTTAACAAACTTTAGGAATTTAAAGAATAAATTACGTCTTTATTTATGGCGAAATTAAGACTATAAATGGTTTACAGACAATTGCAGACTTGAACAGTAGCTATAAATAGTAAGGAGCGAGCTACTTTGCTGTTGAGGAATTGTCTGCAGCAAAAATTGTCTGTCGAAGAATTGTCCTGCGAGCAATCGTCCTCCGCGAGGAATTATGGTGCGAGCAATCGTCTGCAGCGAGCAACTGTTCTCGAGGAATTGTCGGCATACAACTATAAACTTCATTTCCATTTAACCCATATTGGTTTGGGTATGGTTGTTTTTGATTTTCTTGAAAAAGTCACTTGTAGGAGAGGTCTTATTTTAGACTAAAATTCTCTTAATTCAGGCGCGATCATTTTTATTATGCCATAGAATTTTTCCCCAAAGATTTTTCACTCGTCGGTTCACCCAAGAAATATTTCACCCAATGGGCTTTTATCCAGATTTCTCGACGAGGGTTCAAACTATTTTTCGATCAAATTTACTCGATATTTGTTTAACAGTATCCCGGTACGTATTTACAGTTATTTTCACTTAAAAATAATCCATGGTTGGATCTAAGCTACTTGAGCATCTAGAATAATCAGAGAATGAACAAACATGATCCTAAACATGATGCTAATGTTCTGAGGGGACCAAATTAGCAAAAAAACGTACTTTACATGTGCCTTTCTTCGTCTAAAGCTTCTTACGAATTAAGTTTCCCTATTCTCCCCAACAGTGCAGCAGAAATTAGTTTCAGCTAAAATAAGATAATAAAATACACCAAAATTGTCTCCAATCTATCAAACTGACTTAATTACAACGCCTGAGACACTTGTAAAAGTCGTTCAGTTCGTGTTAATTATACCATCGTGACTATCGTTTCTTTAAATGTGTATTCTATCAATTGTTTACCACGGAAGTGGCGTTTAATTTGCATCTCAATCCCTCAGCCTTCATGTGCAGGCATCAAACAGGAAGCGAATCTCTTTTCCTAAGAACACACTGTTTTGCCGGTCATGTTTGTTCGACGGTTAAAAGAATGTCTGTGACAGCATCTGGTTGACGAGCTTTCGTGGGCAATTTTTTTTCTTTATAGGGCGTCTCATTGTTTTCAAATCCATATCGAACTGTAATTTTTTTTATTACAATGCCTCATCTGGAAAATGAGAAGAGCTTTTGTTGTAATCAGTACGCAATGGCAATCGTTTCGACATTAATTTCGCCATTGCTGTTTGTTTTAACCTTGCACTTGGCATGTTTTCTTCAGACTTCACTCCGTGCGGAAGAAAAATATTTTCGTTTTTCTCGCTATTCCTTCGTTCCCATGTGGAAGCAGTCGAATAAACGGAAATCATTTAACTGACATCCCCAGAGTTAATTGCGGTTGCCAATCGATGGAAAGAATTTAAATGAGATTGACTAGGGAAAATACGAGGAACATGACGCTCTGTTGTCGAAATTTCTAAGCATTTTTCTCACAAATATCTGACTTCCTCCACATTATGATACGCCTGAATTTCGCTCAAGATTAATCTCAAACTAACTGTATTCAGACTTTATATTCAGACTTCTCGATTTTATCTTCATTAAGTATTGAGTAGACTCAAAATTGGGTTTCGTAGTCTAAGTTTCGTGCATTCTTCACTTTTATGAGCTTAAATATTCTAAAATAAAATTGGATTACTCATCTACTTCTTCCTGACTCGCTTTTTGGACAGCAATTTTAAGACTATACCTTGACAACGATTGTCCCGACGCATAGTTATGTTTTGTTGTACGTAAATTGTTTCTGTACCACTGTCTAGGTAAGTTATGCTAGTACTTAATTTTTTGATAATTAAGTTTTTGCAAGTGATTGCTCGATCCTTTCTAAGTGATATTTTCTAGCTATTATTTTACTTTTATTTGCAATACTATCCAAACTTCATGGAATTCCATTTTTTTGCTGCATTTATTTTCTTAAACTTAGCTGTTTATTTATTTCTTGCTTCGACATCGTATCACTTGAATAGAATAAGATTTATTCACTTTCTTCGCCTGGGTTAAGCACATATTTCACATAGGATAGAACACGAATTCTATTTTTTTTGTTTCACATTCTATTCAATCACAACAATTCAATTCACATTCAATCACTTTTTTTCTCCCTTATCCTCCTGGATGTTTTCTCCTAGAAAATGTATTTGAAGCATTTTGATATCACAATTATTTTATTAAACCAAAATCTCTCAATCGCAGCCGAATTTTCTATGATTGTTAATTAGTGTACTCTATTATTTCTATAAAGTCACAATGGATGTATGCTACTACTTTATTATTTCTGTTTTTCGATGGTTTAAAGTTCAGACAGTTATCGAAAGTGTCAATTTCTTACGATAGGAACACATCAAGAATGTGTTAAACCACAAAACTGGACTCTCATGCGCGGTCAAACTCTATATTTGCAAAGAATGATTGCTAAAATCTGGCCTATAAAGAAATAACAGTTAAACGTTTCACAAATGTACATATTCTCGCACTAGATAGTAGTTGCTTTACGGCTTTGGAGTCCTATTTTTTGATAATTTTCTATTTCAATTTGAAGTGTTTACGCAGAATTTAAATATTCGAGGATTGTGCTGTCTTTTTCTGAAGGTCATTTGTTACTATTGAGAAATAAATTTCAGGAAAAAAAGGGGAAAATATAGCAGTACTCGGAAGATAATTGAATACGCTATCCGAAGCAAGATAGTCAAATCCTAGGGGATCAGTAGCCGACAGAACTGATGAAAGACGAAAGATGGAAAAAATAATGAGATAGGGAGGAGGTGAAAAAGAAAGTAGAGGAAGTTAATAGTTTAAGGGAATAAGGCAAAGCTGAGGGAATAGAGAATCTAAATAGATTGCGACGAAGTCGATAAAAGAATTACGTTCGTATGAAAAGGCGACACATTTCCCATGATTGGGTATTCCTTTGAGTAGCAGAAGGCTTAAGATATCAATGCAGGCAAAATATGGTCCGAGAGGCCACGATGTCTAATTTTATTGAAGAGGACACACGAGCTTAAACTCCCAGGAAGGAATACAAGATTGGCTAGGATTATTATTGTAAAGACGTACCCCAAAAATACGAAGGTACAGAGAGCATTAACCCTTCTTAGCTTCTTAAAAGCTTGCAAAGGTAGCGTAGCTAGTGTTATGGTGATTTCCCTGCAAAATGTTGTTGATGTGGGTGTACGTGGGTAGTTGAGTAAGCTTAATAGCATTATAATCTGGTCGTAGAAACTCAATTGTTCCAGATATCCCGGAATGGGGGTGTATCATATGGTATTTACGTACAAAAACTTCTGCTCATAGGTTTAGTGACGGAATGGTCTAAAAAATATGCACCTCAGCCAAGTTTTGTTTGCAGTTCATGTTCATATTTGAAATACGATATTTACTTCATAGAGAGCGATACTTTAACATACGACAATTATTTCATAATTTGTGTCCATATTTGAGGAATTACTGATATTCATTGATGGAACAGCGCAAAATAGAGGGTGCGCCAGTGTCTCGGGTTTATTTTATCATCGTAAATAATATTTTCGCAAAAAAATGAGACAAAAGTCGTGCATCTAAAATTAATAATATTAAAATATTAGATATATTAACACACAAATACGGTACATGAGGAAACATTTCTTAGTTAGAAGCATACTATGATTCAGTCCATCCTCTTATAGGCTGGAACCTTTAAAAATAATAATGAAAATGATCATTAGTTTTAAAAATATAATCTTAGCAAAGCAAGTTCTCATTTGCCACCGTACGATAAAATGAAACGCTTCTTTGTACTTGTCATATCTCTCTCAATTATTGCATTATAATTATTATTTCAATAGATATGCGAGCGTTTTAAAAGTAGACCACCAGACTGAGCTTGAGGTACATCGAATAAAGGAAACTCATTTTTACTCCAGAAGACTTTTGATGCCCCTCACCCCCGCACCAAAGGATGTAGTTACATGGAGTATTTTCAATGGAGACCCTCATCAGGCCGAAGGGGCTTACCTGCAGAATGCCTTGGGCTGACCTTTTTCAATGGTCTACGTTTCAAGAGGTCTAAAAAAATTAACAAATTTTTTCATAGCTTCAACCTCCTGAAATCAAAATTACGTTCCACTCAGAAACAGACAAACAAGTTGGACGAATTTTCATACTGAAAAGCCTCAGTTTGATTTGGCTTCGCAATTAGTGCTCAATTTGGTGCTTTTGAAATGTTTTCCCGCCAACTTTGCGATGCATAAAATTCATTGTGAAAGTATACCGAACCGTATGAAGCTCTGCTTAAGGACTTTGCTTTTACTGAAATGAGCGTGGCTGAAATCATATGACTACCCCTCAACATTTATAATAACCATCTGTCTACATCAATTGTGCATTTATTATTATTATATTTTATCATATGGATTGGTATGTAATTGGTTATAAACATATTAATACAATTGAGTTATAATGCGTCCACCGAAATATGTCGTCATCTCCGCTCAGCGGCAATAAATACTCATGGACACTTTCCTCCAATGTGAAATAGAAAATATTTTAAAACGATAAAATATAATAAAAAATGTAATATGAAGTAGAAAATATTTTAACATTATAAAAATTAATTAAACATTTTTAAATGTTTTTTA
>KZ308319.1:848054-868430 GCA_000376725.2 Ladona fulva
AATATAAATAATTATTTGTTGTGTTTCAATTTAATGTAAAGTTGAACTCTTTCGAATGCGAAAATTTTAATTCTCTGTATTTATCTCTGAATTTACAAAATCATAATTTTGGGCGTAGGCTTTAATATAAAGGAGTGCAATTTGACGATGGAATTGAAGGGACGGAAATAGAATTTTTCCGGCGAAAACGGGATGCGTGGCCACCCTAATTAAAGTAAGCTTTTTGAATGCATAAATCATCAAAATAAATAATTAGGTTAGACTAGACTAGTGCTAATACTAGAAAAATATTTCATAAAACTTACTTTGTAGTCCTATGAGATGAAAATGCGAGTCATAGATCTTGGGAAAAAAGGAAAAATGAAAAATTGAAACAGCAGTTACTAAAGGTAATTAGACATAAAGACAACAAATGCATACCAGAGAAAATGCATACGCGAAGAGAATTATTGGACTTAATGAGAGAAAGGGAAGCAAATCTTTTGATAGATTCCTGAACAAGATACCCTACTAAGAAACATCTTAGGTAGAATGACCTGGGCATGAGAATAAGAAGGCGACCGAGAACTTGAGTTTTTTAAGCCAGCGAAGTTGTACGCAGAAAAACCAAAAATGAAAAGATTGAGAGGGAACTGCATTTTGAAGCTGCTGTGACAAGATTTGCCGTAAGGGAAATGATGATGACGACCTTCTCTTGGGTTTCTTCACCATCACATCCTTCTCGTTACACCTAACCGTCACGTCCTGATATTTACGACGGCTGACACCATAGAACGCTGGTAATCTTATGGTTAAGGAGCTCCCGAAGACTCATTTACTCACATTTCGATCAATAAAGGTCCAAGGTATCGCGATAACTTAGTGATTCACTAAGCTGGAAAATGCTCTAAAGGAGACAATTTCCGACTCATCTCACGTTTTCGTAGTAAATACGAGCGGAATTCGGGATGACGTCACCTATGGGGATGGGGAATTGCGAGAGTTTCCAGACCGGGAAAAGTGACGACTGACCCTCGACGGAAAATGCCTAAGGGCTAAGGGAAATGATGAAGATGCATTCAGAAATGAAAGAGTGCTCACGGAAAGACTGGAGGTGGGGAAGTAATTTCAACGAAAACAGCAGAAGTTGAAGGTTTCGATACCCAAGCGCTCCTCATAGACCGATGTTCTGGTAATATCACGATGGTGGAGGATGTCTGGAAAAGAATCCATGTCAATAACTGTTGCTATTCTAGGGAGGAGATTCTTTAGGGATGTTTAATATTTCGTATAGATTGTCTTTATTGATTGGTGAGGTCGACCATTCTTCCAATAAACCCTTTACAAACATACACAAACAACCAGACCCTGGCCAGGATTCGAACGGGACCTCACTGTTGTAATGTTAGTACGCTAACCACTACGCCATCGCAGCCGACGAATAGGATGAGAAAATAGAAAAAGGAAACAAAATATCACATGAAATTAGGATATTTGGTGTAAATGTATACGCGGAAGTTTATGGTAGATATGGCTTGAATGTCCAACTATGGAAGGTATTGTCGCCGAGTTGTATGTGGAAATTTATTTGTCTTGTTGGAGGGATAAAGAGACATTATGCGAACTTATGCCCAGCTTATACCGACTTATGCCCTTATTCCCGGCTATTATAACTTTTAAAGAATATTTTAAGAGGAAAATACTCCATTTCCCAGAATTTTAACATTTTTATTTAAAATGGATATCTAGTAAAAATTATGAAATTATTGAACAAGATCTGGATGTAATATACTAAACACAAATGCTGTCTAACCGAGAGTAATTTTTGTATATGAAGAGTAGATTAATATAGAAATATTAATAGTTATAGAGTATGTAACTAGTAACAGAGTATGCAGTAAAATAAGGATAACATTTATAAATAAAAAATGAATTTAAACAGCGATTGAAGTTACGAAAAATATTTAGGAGCTTCTCTCAAAAGTAGCCGCTTGATTCCGCATGTCCGCGCATGGTCAACCATCGCGTGACCCATATATCGGCTACCCTTCTACCAGAAGGTTCATTGAAGCATGACCAATTACGCGGCATATCTTCTGCAGTTCGCTATTTAAGCTGTTACGTTTTCCCACTCCTCCCCTAAAATGTTGCTGTGAGTTTGCTCCTCCGTGAATGTCAAAAGAGAAAAAGGAGGACCGTAACACAGGATGCTCTTACTGAAAACCTTAGACCAGCCAATCTTTCCGCAACAACTCCCTACTAATAAAGGCGAGCGTCACAGAGGATGATTTGTAACTAGTCTAGCAAATATAAGTTCTCTTGGGGAACTAATGAGAATAATTCCCCAGACGATGCTATAACCCTCCCTACGGCAGCAGTGGTCCCTGTTGCAACCATCACGTAATAACGACCCATGCCCTAGTTTATGCCTAATTAGGACGCAAGATTTTCGGATGCATATATACAGTCATGTGCATTTTGAGTAGTTCTTGCAAATATGTAAAACTGAATCGGTAGAATGATGCATTAAGAGAAAATGATTGTCGATAATTTTCAACAGTTTTCATGAAAAATGATAATTTTTTCAGTGTTTACACTATCATCCAGTAGGCCAGCTTCATACATTCAGCCGGCCTTAAAATCAGGGACAGATTTAGGTAATCAGAGGTCCTAGGCGCAAAGGTCAGATCGAGGCCCATATTAGGATTTATCGGAGTAGAAAATACCCATTTCTTATGAAATACACAGACGTTCATACCAAACATAATAAAGATAATTTTGCTTGACTCCGGAGGGAATACAAATACGAAAATACACATACTCGTACACATTGATTTAAACGTAGTATGTCCATCGATTATAATAAGTAACAGTCTTACCTAGTTCAAAGAAAACACAATCTGACTCCTTCAACAGAAATTTTCTGTACACGGAGTCAGATTGTGCATTCTTTGAATTAATCATGGCGAAGTTCCACCAATTATCGTCAGAACTGATTAATTATGATATCTTACATTATATAGAGCCAAATTATCTATAAAAATCTATCTAATAAGAAACTATCTATAAAAATATTAAGAATAATTTCTTAACATATAAATACAGCATATTTTTTGAAGCAAGAAACATATGAACGTCCCTTGCCTCTACAAAAATATGGAAGTGTGTTATGAAGAAATGAAAGCATACAATGATCTAATAGAGGCCCTCCATGTGGATGAGGTCTTCAGCTAGCGCGTGATTATAAATCCGCCCCTGACGAAGAGGAAGTATTTCATCCCCCTGTTACACTTATTTCGATGGCAAGAAGCTCACGTTTCTGGGCCACTGGTATTTAAAACTATCTCAAAATACTTGTCAATTTTAATCTTTTTAGTAATTAATTTTGCCTCACTTAATTATCAATTTTAACTTATTCATGAAAACAATTTTTTGCTCTGTTACACGTCGATAGGCGGCTTGCAGGGTTATGATGTTGATGTAGGAAATCAGAATTCAGAAAATAGTAGGCTTTGTAGGACGAAACCGATGGGAAAATGAAAAATATCACCACTAGCATCTTGTAAATATCGATTTTTCTCTTGCTCAGCAGAAATCGAGCATTGAAAAGACTACCTCGATATTCTTATAAGTATTGATCCAATCTAGGATAATGTAAAGTTCTTCCTACTTTCGAATATATCCCTAAGTGAGTCTGATTTTGCCTTTGAGTGGGGCGTCACCGGCTGAACTCGGCCATATCAGGAGGTCTCCATTGAATAGCCGCATCTGCCTACAAAATAAATATTTTTTAAGCATTTGTTGAAAATCCATTGCATAATGGAAAATACAATTGTGATTGGCACTCTTAGTAGCACTATCTACCTGATATAACGAATGAATGATTTTAGTAAAGGTCAGCAAATTTTCCGTGCCGGCGATTTCTTGGCGGGAGCCGACCCCAACCAGACCCGAGCGTAAAAATAAAAAAAAATCGCTCTCAAGCTTGACTTGAGCCGTCACTTTCTTAAATCAGCCCGGAATTGGTCCTCAAGATGCATTTGTAAATATAGATATATTTTTCCTCTTCACCACATCCTCAGAGTTGCCAAAATTTCCGTAGAAACTTAAGATTAGGGAGATGAGTACAAGAGAACGTACCATCGAAGAATCATTTTAATGCTTGATTTAGTCTCGTTTTGCTTTAACGATCATTTTGAAGAAATGTCTACGACGAGATTATGAAAATAGATCTCAATTGGATCTGAAAAAGGAAGAGAGAAAATAAAGCGTTATTAATATTTAACAGTGAGTTTGAAATAAAGTATAAGAACCAAAAAAGTTGCAAAACGGCAGTTGATACAAGGCCTGAATATCCATTTGCAGGCTGTTGGCAATAACATCGCCATGATTGCATATCGATAAAAAATTCTGTTTTTGCCATTCGATGCTTAAAAAATTTTGCTATGCTTACATACATTCTTAGATAGGATCATGCAAACCATAATGGAGAAGAAATTAGAAAACATATATAAAAATCGATCCCTTTCGTTGTAGTGGTACTCGGCAATAAGAAGAGATACCAAAACCTTCTCGCACAGAATTTTAGCTTAATCCTTTATATTCTAATCCAGGCACTTTCCAAGTACGTAAGTTTTACACAATTTCCGAAATTGTGTAATTTGAGCAACATGTCCAGCGCATTCCGCAGCAAACAGATCGAAAAAGCTTCGGTACTACAGTAAGTCGTTCGAACGATCGCCCTTCCACCACCTTCCACCTGCCACGGCATTTCTTCGAACTAAGCACGGAAAGCGCGGAAGATGGCTAATTTAAGTTGTATCCGACGCCCTTAAGGGGATTGGATATCGTTTAAACTAGCCGTTTCAGAACCTCAGAAAAGATCCTTTCTTCCGTTATGATGGTCGTGTGTGAGGAGAGGAAGAGGGGAAGTGGTGGCCTCGAACCTAGGCCGAAGCTCTTTCGATCTATTTTCTGTGCAATGCGCTGGACATGTTGCTCAAATTACACGATTACGGAAATTATGTGAAACTTACGTACTTGGAAAGTACCTGGATTCTGAGATAAAGGATTAAGCTAAAATCAAGTCCCAGAATATTTTCGTATCACTTCTTATTGCCGAGTACCACTACAACGAAAGGGATAGATTTTTATGTATGTTCTCTAATTTATTTCTCCATTATGGTTTGCATAAACCTAACAAGGAATGTATGCAAGTGTAGCAACGTCTTTTAAGCATCAAATGGCGAAAACAGAAATATTTTATCTATATGCATGAAATCATGGCGATGTTATTGCCAACAGCCTGCAAACGGATATTCAGGCCTTGTATCCGTTGGCCTGAAGCACCGAGTTCGGTCCATACAGACCTATACTGTGAGCCACTGTCGGTTTTTAATCAAGGCTTATATTCGTTTATCAGGATATGTCAAAGAGTATACGGGATTTCTTACTCACAACTTCGCCGTATAAGATCGTTTTTATTGTATTTGTTATTTTACAGATTTCCAATGATTATCTCAAAATAAATTTCTGTGTATTAGAAGATAGTTTATGAGTTTTTGTTGCGATCCCGCAATTCAACTTGGAGAGTACGAAAAAATCTGTGGCATATTAAAAAGTAATAGAGACTTCATAATTCTACGTCCAAATCTTGAATTCTGAAGAATTGATGCATTGGTTTTTCATATATGGAATACATTCACATTGGCTGATTCGAAAATTACCATGTTAATACAACGAGAGCAATAAAGAGCCTTATTGATCCGTCGAACCCTAGCTTCCAAAAAATGTTAAAAGTAATTCTCGGAAATAGAATGATGATGAATTCCGATCATTTCTTTATTATTTCAACGCAAATACAAAGATTTGAATTCGAAAGTGAGGTAAAAGGATATTGCTACTACATTTCTCTGTAAATATCGTAAATAAATATTTGAAAAATGTGAAATCGTGTACAAAGTGATAAAAATCCACCATGACTTCTTTAACGAGCAAATGTAGCGGATTGTCATCGATTGTAGGAAACAAACACATCACAGCATTTAAAATTTGCATTTAAAATTTGCATTTTAAATTTCAATTAATTTGAAGGAGGTTTGACATGAGCCACAAATCAAAGGTTAGACCGCGTTGGAGGGCACCGGATTGGGGGTATTTCCTAAGGGAGAGGCTAAAAAAGAAAACACTGTTGGCATCCGGATCAATTACCTTTAACAATTCACGGAGAGATGAGTGAAACGAGTATGTTTATTACATTACGTCAGAAACGTCAGAGGACTGAATCTCACGGAAAAGAGAATATAGGAATTTACTGCGTACATGACATGGGGCGATATAATTTGCAGATCAAATGAGCCCACTTACATTTGATGTTGGGATCGGGAACAATAAATAGATCTTTAGAGCAAAAAAAACATAAGAGCTGGGTAACATAAGGGCTGGGATAAGATTTTATTATTAATAAGATGAATAGGAGAGGATCTGGTATATCGATGAACAGCTCTCTATCTCAATGAAGCATTTTGGGAAGGCTCAAGATTTATCTCCCTAATGCATTACCCCGTAAATCTATATAAATACCCTGCAAGCATCCTCTTGGCGTGTGCAAGGGCGTTTATACACCTAGCGTTTTTCCTCTTTATATTTTTTTTCCATGCACATGATAGTTATACACATGATAGTGTTATATATAATAGTAGCGGCTTTGAGATAATATCATTAAGAATACATACCGTCAGATAAATTGAAGGGTGTTAAATGTACACTCTTTCCCTTAAATACTGAAAAAATATTTGCAAGCCGAGGAAGAGGAACTGAGGAAGAATTCTATGGAAAATATACTTGCAAGCCATTTTTATTATTGTATTTATTATTTATTTATTTTCATCTTCACTGCAATTTGGCCTTCTAGCCAGGTGGCAGTGCTGGAGGGGAGCATAAAATATTAAACATAGGATTGCCCGGTATTTGCCCAAGGACGGTAGGGAAACCCCTCCAAAAACCTATGAACCTATGAAAGAGTTGATTTTAATAGTCGCCTCATTACACTAAGATACGGCCAATGATCGCTTGATTAACAATTTTATATTTATTTTAGTTTTTATAAGCATAAAGCTTCTCAGTTTGTAAATATCCTTCATATTTTATTTGGCGTCGGCACTATTTAGCATTTATTCAGCATAACTCCTAAAATCATCAAAAGATTCTTTTGATGGTTTTATGAATTTTTTAATATAGCTAATTTAAACGAGTGCCTAAATTTCATTCGAAATTACATTCAATTCTAAATGGACTAAAAAAGGTAAATAATCATGAATATATATATCATAAATACATTTTGCCAAGAGGTCACAAAAATGGAATGACAACATGAGAGGAATCAGAAAATCCAAACTCCCAACGGCATTTCTGATTTCAATCAGTGGCACTTTTCCCAAAGCTTTCCACAAAATATTTGCCGAAAGTCGTCACGATTCTATCGCGACATTAATCTCTATTATCGATTCAGAGATGGGATGAAATCTAGAATATACAAATCTTTAGCTCGAGGCGAATGAAATCGTGTCGATGATTGGATTCCATATATAGACGAGGACATTAAGGAAAGAGTTTTCTCAAAACAAGACGGTTGGAGGTTCAGAAATAAAGCGCTCCATAATCGTTTCAGAAGCGTCATAATCACTTCCCTGAGGATAAAAAAAAATTTTCACTAGATAACCAACTCCAGCGAGAAANATATATCGATTAAACTACTGTTATGACGTAATTACAATTTTAATGTAGATGTGTAATTTGTGATTATATTAGCAATTAATTAATTTGCTAATTAGCTATAATTCCATTAATGAAAATGTCATCTCGTATACATACTTGTGTATGTCTTTGGATGAATTAATTTATTATTATTATTACTTGGTACTTAACGTACTTTTTAAAATTTTATTCGCTACTGTCAGAATGTTTCGCAGGTTATTCACGACCCCCTTTTCATGGGTCTTTTCCAGAAGCTTATACGAGGCTTGAGCTGCACTACGTTTGTATTTTGTTTTTGATATGTTTGATTCTATTTTGTTCATATCCGTCCTGACTATAGCCTGTTGGTCTGACAGGGCGTTAATGTTGCATTTGTGTATGAAATTTATAATAATTATTATTATAACATCATCACCATTGCTATTAGTCATCCTGCTTATGATTTTGCCTCTATTTGTGTTTTGGCACATGAATCGTCTTATCCTCTTTTACAGCACTCCGATATTCTTCTACGTGCAAAATAATTAGGTGGTTGTTCGACGTGTACATGTTCAGACGTTAGAGCGAAGTCTGTGGGAATCTGAAAGATTTGAGAAGCTTAGTATGTGAGTGCTATTGTATGACGGCGATGCTGTGATGGTCGGGGAATATCTTAATGAGTTGCTAACGCGGTTACGTAGTATGGCTGCAGAGAGAACCAATTGGAAGATAAAGATTGTCGAAACATAGGCGGTAGTGCTAGTTAGAGTGAAGGAATCGAATGGCCTTAACTGGAGCATTAACGCGAGAACATTGAAATTGCGAATGATTCTGCGTACTTGGGTAGAACCATCGTGAAGAATTGAATGAAAGATGGGAAGACGAGTGAATGTGAGTGAAATAAAATAAAAACTAATAGTAAAAGTTCTGAAAATTGTTCAAGTAATTTCATTATTTCGTGATACAGATGGAGTAAATCTACTGTTCCATATAATCGATAGCATAGAACTTCCTCGATGAGGATACAAGTTCCAAAAGAGAAAATACATTTGTTTTGATCACATACCTTTCCGCAACTAGCTTCGTAATTTTTTAGTGGTTTTATGTCGCAGATTATCCTTTCTTATGATCTTTTTAACTTCTTTCGTCCTTACTGAGTATTTTAATAAAATAATAATGTCACTATTGGAAACAAAAATGATTCCAATTAATTTCACATTAATTACTTATCATATATACTTATCATAATACACGCGCAACCACTCCCTAGCAGGAAGGATCCGATTAAGTGGGATCTCGAACCCGGCAGTAACGGGGTTAAACGCTAACATCGTAACCACTCCGCCAACGCGGCTGGTACTCGCTGCACATCCATACACACACCCATGAACCAATGAATTTTTTGCTAAGAGTTTCCTTTTTCTCATTTCCCTCCTTCTTATCAAAATTTAGTCGCTACCGTCAGTAGATTTTCGCAGGTGGAAAATTTCCTGAAGGAGTTTTTCTTCCCCTAAGTTCAGACATAGGTTTCTATGGTATATACAATTAGTATTTCCTTTCATTTGTTGATTTTTCTTGTTGTCTCTCCCGGCTATCTCTTTCCTTTAAATATTCAATGACAAATGGTTAGATGTAAGAAGGTACTACGAAGTCTCAATATCGCCCTTCAATAAGGACGTTTTATTATTATTATTATAGTTATTTTATTTCGTTCTCGCCACAAAGTGGCAGCGGTATGGTAACGGACTGCTGTCAAGTTCCGTACGATTATAAATATTACTCGTCTTCATTTAAAAACGATCTAATAGAGTGACAGGTATCCAGAATCACAGAATTTTGAATCAAATATAAGTTAACTTCAGCGTTAAATTTTTCCAAACCGGCTGCCAGTGTCCTTGGCTATACTCCTCTTGGGGATATAATTATGGAAACTGTGGTTTTATTTTTTAACTTCCATTGTGTTTTTATTTCTATGGATAACCCACAGTGCTTGGTTACTTTTATTGAATAAGAGCTTTGAAGATTGGAGTAGAGAGTTACTGCATTATCAATTATTATAGCTTCCAGATTAATTTTACCAATGAGAATGATGTACGGTCAATTGGCCTTTGTGGTGAGTTCTGTCGTGATTTCTCTATCCCAGTAAAATTTATTATTATGTTTTTATACATGATGAATTGTAACCAAGGAATAAAGTTTACAAAAGTTTCTTTAACAACAATATACTTCAACTCATAAGCAACTTATATCTTAATCTGCTGCTTTGTATCCGAATGGCTTACATATTCGCACACTGAAAAGCTTAGATTTTCGTCTCATATGATTTACGGTACGTCGATCATACTTTTCGATTCTTTGGTCAAACAGGATGAAACTAGCGTTGATAGTTTCTGCCTTTACTTAGTGGCAATCCATAATAGAAAGAATAGTAGAACTGATATTTTAATTTATACAACACCAAAAAATACATACATACGACTTAAGTTTCATAATCATGATGCTACGCTCTCATACTGTCTGGTGATGATACAATGCATTGAAACCTAGGTCGTATGTACGTATTCTGTGGTGTTGTGTAAATTGAAATATCAGTTCTACTATTATATTGACGATGAAACTAGTTAATTCGAATGAAGTATTGTTTCTGACTAAAAATATTTTTTTTTTGCGGAGAGAAACTGATTTTATCGGAAAATGTGCTACGGAGTGCTTCTTAACCAAATGGAGTGCGAACCGACATAACACATTTCATATTACCCAACACCTGAGGCAGAATTCTCTTGCAGGTCTACTTTTAATTTCATGACAGGCATCAACTGGATAAGGCGCGCACAAACGTGGAAATTTCTGCTGCGCTGGCAGAATACCTGGTGGATGGCCATCAGAGAGCTTGGGGTAGGTTGTCATTCTAGTTCCTGGAGGAGTGAACGGAAGATTGAACGATACGTACGCTGGGAAAGGCAATCAGAAATAAAACGCAAAAGAGAACGCTTGGAAGTAGAATTCTGGTAAGAGATACGTATTGGAAAACCTAACCGGAGGTCTTTTCATTGAGGTTCGCCCACTCAAAAGTTAATTCAAAATTCGGCCAAGAGAGGGATACTTCTTTTCCGGTTCTATTTGATATCGCCTCGCTTTTCTCTAGTTAATTACCCGATATTGGGAAACTATCACTAACACGTCAACCCGTTCAGTGGTCTTTGCGAGGAAGAGATTAGACAGAGCTAACGTAGCGCCAGTGCAATTAACGTTTATTCAAGGATTTGGAATGTTTTCTCCTTTTTCATGGAATTAGAGCCGATATAATCGTTGAAGTACTTTAAAAAGTGCCTCCACAGCTGAGGTCATTTTGCGCGCGTGGGCTCCCACGGGGAATCCATCACCAACGGCAGGTACGCTACCCACTTGGCTTTCCGGGAGTTCAAGATACGATCTTATCTCCTGAAAAAATATTATCTTAACGATAAAATTAATATGCCCAAGGGTGACTTCGTGGAACTCAACACATACCTTAAAAGAAAGAACATTTCGCAATTTCCACAGCATATTCTTATAGACTAGTTTCGTCAACAAGGTGACATTTTCAGGTGGCTTTCAGGAGAACTAAAGGAAGTGTCATATGTTCAAAAAATATAAGTCTTGATGATGCCATGCGAAGTATCATGATGATGTTTGGAGACACTAGAGTTTTGAAGCTGAGAACGTCTGAAATATGCCAAATTTTCTTAAAATTTAGTTTAAATTTTACGTTTCGATTTAGCGATGTATTTAATACCACAGTGAGAGCAATTAATTCCCTAAAAACTGGATTTGTGACGATATTCAGTTCTGTCTTTTGTATTTCTTAGGATATTTCCAATCATGTAGTTGTTTACAAAGCTTATGTACGTAAGTATGTATTCAAGTGAAACATTATAGATAAACATTTAGTTAACATAAGGCAATAGTCTGGGCAAGCTATCTCACCATCATCGTATTTTATCTCTGAATGCTGGTGATTCATACTCGATAAATTTTCCCCTAACTGCTTCTCAATGAGACTGAATCGAGGACATCTTGTGTAAACACGTTTGTAAACGATTGATGGCGGTTTAGATCGAATTTTGCAATAGTATACATGCAGGCCCCGTCTACTGCGGTTGCATTACCGAAATTTCCTCAAAAAGCAAAATCGCGAATGAAAAGTAATTGGGGTAATGGGAAAAGCAGCGTTCGGTTCCAATTCTAGTGGAAATGGACCAATATAATTTTCCTTGGTATCGGCGAAAATGGAAAACAGGGATGGAGACGGCAAATTAGTTTGTGGACGAGAGATATGATGAAGTGAATTTCGCGATAAAAGAAAACTGGAAGAACATCTGCTCCATAACAAGTAGCTACGTTATAAAATCGATAATATAGGTGAAGGTTGTCTAGCCCGCAGGGACTATTTTCGTTTATACCGCAAAAATAAACGCTCCATTTCTGTCTATCTGTAAAGCATTCAGCTCGAATGCCGGTTGGGACCTCATCCCCTCTACCATCTGCTACAAAGAGCTAGAAGAGGGAAATGAGGCTCACTAGGAAATTTGAGGAGCGAGGTAATTTACCCTTGCTTTCCTCACTGAGCCAGAATGCCATAAGCGGAAAAAGTTCAAATTGGAGAAGCACAATGACACTTTTCGTAACATTGCATAAGGAGAAATCTTATTTAATTCAATTATTCAGCATGACCTCAGTAGCTTTCATATCATCACAACAATGAAAAAGACTGATACAAAAGTGGAAAGAAAGAAAAGATTGAGACAAAAGAAACATTTTTCTCTATCCCGTATGTACCAAAATACAAATGATAAATATTTCATTCACCTCAATGTGGTAGCAGGAGCTAAGATAATACCAACAGCATCCAGTGGTTCCAGGCGGTCACCCATCTCAGTATGAGGTGTGATAAAAAAGCGGCATTTTTAAATTTCCTGGGCTGTATAATTCCAATTGTCAATTTTTATCTGAGAATTGGTACATACACATGTCCCTAACAAACATTGTTAAGGGCAGCCATTTTGAAAGCTTATTCTATTGTTGACATTCAAAAAGGTTAAACGGCGATTTCTTCGAACGGCGAAGATGATCGGCGATTTTTGACTTGCGGAAAAATGGAACAAAGAATTTGCATTAAATTCTGCGTTAGAAATCGAATAAAGTGCTGCACCACATTTAAAATGATAAATGTTACTTTTGGTGAATGTTCAATGAAGAAAGCGAGCGTTTACAAGTGGTACGAACGTTTTCAAGAGGATCGTGAAGACACTGAGGATGAAGAGCGCCGTGGACGTCCCAGCACATCTTAAAACGACGATAACGTCGAAAAGGTGAAGAAAATGATTATGGATCATCCCTGAATCACTATCAGAGAGGTTGCTGTTGCGTTTGGCATATCATTTGACTCCTGCCTAGTAATTTTTACGGATGTTTTGGGCATGAAACGGGTTGCAGCAACATTTGTCCGAAAATTGTTGAATTTTGACCAAAAGCAGCACCGAATGAACATTGCTCAAGAGTTGCTGAATTAAGTCAATAGCGATCCAGAACTTATTAAATGGGTCATAACAGGTGACATAGCATGAGTGTACGGGTATTACGTCGAAATTAAGGCCAAGTCTTCTCAATGATAACTTCCTGAAGAACCAAGACCGAAAAAAGCACTTCAAGTTCGATCGAATGTCAAGGTTCTGCTCACGGTTTTCTTTGATTTCAATGGCATAGTGCATCATGAGTTCTTGTCACCAGGTAGTATGGTCAACAAGGAATATTACCTGGAGGTTCTATGCCATTTGCGTGAAGCAATCCGAAGAAAACGATCCGGCGAGGCAATTGCACCACAATAATCCACCAGCTCACACCTCACTGCTTGTTTGTGAAGTTTTGGCAAAAACCAACACCATTATGATGCCTCATCCACCATATTAACCGGACATGGCCACCTGTGATTTCTTCCTATTTCCAAAACTGAAAAAAACCTGAAAAGACGACGTTTTGGCAACATCGAGGAGATCAAGACAGAATTGCTGAAGGATTAGCTCCTTACTTACTTACTTACGCCATACCGAGAATTGCGTTCCAGAAGTACTTCGAGGATTGGAGAAAGCGCTGGCACAAATGCATTATATTTGAGGTGAAATACATTGAAGGGGACGACATTGATATCGATGACTGAATAAAGTTTTTTTCAGGGTATTTTTGGGTCACACCACCGTATGTACTAACCGGGATCGACGATGCTTTGGTTAGCGTACGAGAACCGGTGTTTTCATCGTGGTATGGCCATTGGCCCTCTATTTCTCTGACATAAAATAAAATGTCGCCGCAGATAATCAAAATTAAAATAAAATAATCTAAACTACGAAAGTGAATATTTATAATCTTACAGTGTATGAGATTTGATAAAAAGAACTGATATTGCGGACGAAAACGTTGAGAAAGCCATTAGTTGTCATGGAAATGTTAGTAGATGTGAGAATCGTGTTATCTGAAGCTGCTTTCCAGGTCTTTTCAAATGATTATTAACTTCAACATAATGCGCTAGCGCTGCATCAAGGTCTCTCTTAAATTTTACACATTTTTGCGTCAGTTCCTTTCGTTCTTGCAAAAAACCTCGCAAAATTTCGCTATATTCAAACGCGAAGGAGCAAAGCTCATTTCGGCGAAATGAAAGCGTGGTTAAAAATACATCGCAAAAAGAAGAGAGAGGCGAGAGATAAATCCGCGAAAGATGACGCCTAACAGTAGTACTATTTTTCTGGAACTATACGAAACTGGATTTCATAGTTAAAATTTTATTACATTATTGTTAGGAAAGTCACCAAAATTGATCACATTTCGTTATTATATTCTAGTCACATATTATATATCAAAATTTCGTTGAAATGTTTGAATTTTTTGCTTTCTGTATCAACATTACAAATTTCTTCATTATCATTTTCTACAAATTTTTCATCCGCAATGATGCAACTTTTAACCTTTCTCTTTTGAATTAAATTTTGGTTAAATGAAAATTCTCAATGTATTGTTAGAAGCGTGAAATTTGAGATAGAGTTATAGAATTAGCTAATAATTTGTCAAAACTAATCTTGGTAAATTGGCTATTAGAATGCCGTAACAAATCGCACCTTCAAAGTTCCACCTTACTAAGCACATTACTGTTTCATATCTTTCTTGAGTGAAATGAACTCCTCAAACGACTTTTTGTTTTTAGTCGGATTATATTCAAAGTGACAGAAAGAATTAAAATCGATGATCTATTAAAGCCATATCTACATCTACATCTACATAAATACCCTGCAAGCCGCCCTACGGCGTGTGGCAGGGGGTGAAAACACCGGGTGTTCGGACTGTTTTTTTAGCCTATTATTACCATGTATAGTTTGCGGAAAGAATGAATTCTTAAAACGACTCGTCCTAGCATCTATTTCTCTTATTTTGCGCTCATTTTCGGATCGTCCAAGGTAGCAGGGGGGTCTCACAATATCTACTATATCTTCCGCAAATGTACTTTCCCTAAATTTATCGAGCAATCGCAATCTAGCTTCTAGTCTCCTATCTTTTAAGGATTCCCAACCTGCATCTGACAGCATTTTGGTAACGCTTGCTTTTTTATCGTAGCACTTCTTAACAAAACGTATCGCTTTCCGTTGCACTTTCTCGAGTTTGTTTTGACTTTTGGATTTGAACGTCAAATATATACAGTGATACCTCGGCTAACGAAGATAATTCGTTCCGGAATCCGAAATGCGTCCCTCATAATATAATAATAACAATAACGTCTTTATTTAGGCGAATTTTGGTCTCTTGAGACCACTCTTACAATTAACCTAGTAGAGACAAACACAAACATCCATACCCTAACCATGATTTGAACCCAGGACCTCGGCGTTGCTAGGCCAGCACGCTAACCACTACGCCACCGAGGCCGGCAGTGATATGCGGTCTGCTAATATCTTTGCCACACTTACAGACAGAAAAGATAAGGAATGGAATGGTCCATCCGTTCATATCGGCCGCTTCATGTTAGCGCGCGCATTAAGAAAAAAACGTTCGTTAACCGAGTCCAAAAGAACAGCGAAGAAAATCTACATTAGCTGAAACATTCGTTAGCAGTGTCAGTCGTTTGCGAAATCATCACTGTGTAATAATTTTTGGAAGTTATAGTTGGTCTTTCCGCACAGTATAGAGATCGTATCTTTGATCTTTCATTTTTGTCTTATTCTCGTTAGTGGCTGTGATCACTTGAAAGGGGAGATTAAACGGAGGAAAGAGAAAAGGGAAGGCAGTGGAAAACTACTTCGCTCCTCATCTCGTCCAGCATGTCTCCATCCCTCTCTCTTTTTGGCAACTGATGGGACTTTAGTATGGAGTGTCCTGTTTTACGGAACTGTGACCTGGACATTTGGGGAGAGAGGGAAGGAAACATTGGAAGCTTTTAAATTGCGTTGTTACCGCAAATGTTTGAAAATACCATGGTGGAATGAACGGACGAAGTCACGAACGAAGAGATTCTTCGGTGTATTGGAGAAAAACCGTGTCTACTTAAAATGACGAAGAAGAGATCGCAAAAAAATGATAAAATAACCGAAACATTGGCTGCCTGGTTGGCGTAATGGTTAGCGTGTTAGCCTAGCAACGCCGTGGTCCTGGGTTCAAATCATGGTTAGGGCTTGGTAGCTTGTGATCGTGGCTTGTAGAAGGTTAATTGTAAGAGTGGTCTCCATAGACTAAACTTCGCCTAATGAAGTTGTTGTTGTTATTATTATTCTTTATATGTCTTCGTTCTCGCCACAAAGTGACGGTGTTATAGGAACGGACTAATGTCAAGATTGATATTTATTATTAAAATTGATAATAGTTATTGTTAAATTAAATTTTTAAAGTTTATTAATCTGAAAAAATTCGCCGTCGTCATATGATTGCACTGAGCACTAGGTCTATAAGGTCTTCATTAAGGCGAGATGAAGACAAAAAATTCTCTTGTTCCATCTTACCTGTCGTAGGAGATGTAAATAAATAAACAAATAAATTTGTAAATAAAAACAGAAGAATATTTGTGGATGTGAAAAACTTAAGTAATATCGTATGAACCTTCGTAGGCTAAGCGGCCTCTCTGTTACTCCCAGGAATTAATGCACGAAAATAAGTTGTTTTGAAATCTCCGTTAATACGTTTTCTTAAAATTAGATTATTCTACCTAGGTTTAACTAGCCACCCAATTTATTTACCATAGAAAAATTTCAATGAACAGGTATTATGCCTCTCGGCGTAATGAAAACATTCCTCATGCCTCACTGGGCGTTCTACGGAATAACTGTAGTTTCTCTATATTTCAAGGATTCGCGGAAGATACCAATCACTAATTCTATCATCCCAATCCTCGAATTCTCGTTGCAGAACTTTCATCCGAGTGACCTTTTCTAGCAGATCTCCACACAAGCGTAAATTGGAATTACGGAATTAGTGATGAATTTTGAGAGCCTACTCCATGTTTCTCTACTCGATAAACGGATAAGTGAGATCATCTTGCAATATTCACCCGTTTTAATATATTTGTTCCCCAAATGGTACGTTTCTAATATATTTGGTGCCCAAATGACAGCGCGGAAGAAAAATTACAATTATTTCAATGGAAACTAACAAATATAATTTGATGATGAATACATTTAGTGAAGGGAGGAATTGTGCCGAAAAATAGTCGAAAATAAATGCTAGCATGAATCCGTGTATTCCACGAAAAAATTTTATATTCCAATTTTTTTCGGCCTTGCAGCCATCCTCCGTTGGCTGAAGGCATTAAGTGTCGTTCCACGAAGTCAGGGCAAATCACGTCGATTAACACAGTTCACTTCAAGGTACAGTATCACACATTCACAGTATGCAAAATCCATGACGTTCATTTTATATTTAAATATGTAATAGTTTTTCTGTTGGCTACGGTTTCCTCTCTTTTAACCGACACCTCACTCGGAATTAATGTCTCGATAAAAATTTTTCTTATGTATCCTTAATCCTATGTTGCCCGCATTGATTTAACTTTTTTATGCCCCCAGTGTACATTTTCTGACTAACAAGTGCTAACAATTGCAAATTATGATTGTGAGTGAATATACCATTAAGGGGATTCAAATTAAATAAATCGGGAGGCAAATTCGTTGAGGTATTTCAAAAGTAAAGGGTATGTTGTTATAGAAGATCAAAAAATAAGGATAAAAGATGTGTTAGTAGTTCTAATGTAATCTTGGCTTAAAAAATTCATGTATGTACGTAAGATCTACTGGCATTTTTGTGCGTTGTTTTACTTTCGTTCCAAAAACCCCTGATACTTTTTTCGAGCTTTTCTCATTAAATTATTTCTTCTTTAAACACAGACAATTTCCGGATGAATCTCGTTAGTTTCTTTTGTTGGTTGAGCCTGGAGGAAAAAGAAAAGATGATAATAATAAAAATTTCTGTAACGGAAACAGAATGAACCCAATCACACTCATTTGATTATTAACATTGACAAACTCACGCAATCATTCTCCGACCGGAGAGGTACGATTAACCGGGACTCGATCCCGTGTCCTTAGGGTTGGAACGTTAGCACGATAACCACTCTGATATCACATCCGGCAAAAATAAACGGTACTCGATTCATAATTTTTATAAGAAGTATTCGATCCCTCATCCTACGACCTAGGCTGCCATCTGTTGATATAGAACTGGATTCCAACTTAGCAATTAGGAGAAACTATTTTCTATCAATCATGAACTAAATACATGTCGAGATAGAAATATTTCCATGATTTTACTTACAATAAGTAGCTTATCTTCCATAACACTTTTGTCTGAAAACCATAAAGAAAGTAGTAGTAGTAGTAATGTTAAAAGTGCTTCGACTGCTTTGTTCATTTCGCACATATGCCCCCACCGGGAACCGAACCGGGGACCGCTTTCGCCAAAGTCGAACGCGTTGCCCACTTGGCTGTCCTGGAACCCGCCATATAAATAAAACTTAAAGGATCAATTAATGAATCTGCGAGCAATCATACGGTATTTCACCGGTGACGTTTTTGCGTACGATGAATAATTTTTAAGTGATATCTTTAATTCGTTGACGGTATTGCTAAATCGTGGATTATCTACGATGAAAACGTGCTAGCAGAGATTAAAACTGGTAAATTTCTTAAATTAATACCAAATATAACCCAGGAATGGTGAAGGTGAACGATTTAACTGGGCAAAATTCGCACATTGTGCAATATGCAAAGCAGATACCGTTGTAAAACTACAAAAGTCATTCAGTGCCACCGTCATTATTTAAACGGACTGCAATTAGCTCAGATTTCTTATTGGCGATCTACTTTCAGCGATACAATTATTTCCTTGGATATGTTCATGACTACGGCGGCAATTTTGACATTCGTGGACAATTTTAACTTTTTCTCATAACTTTAACATGATTTTCATGACAGCAATGTGTAAGCAAAGATGTTAAATTAGAGGATGAAGGAATGTATTATGGGGGCAATAAATGCGATTAGGATTTATATATGTAGATACATTTACGGTGACTTAAGCTGGGAAACTTTTGTAGTTAACCTAGTTTATTATTCGTTGTAAGTAGGATGCGAGCGGCATTTTTAATAAATTAATATTCATAATAAAGTTATAAAATTTTATCAAGTATAAAATTAAGAATACTATTAAGTACACGATTTAAGATAGTATTGAGTGATTAAACTATGAAATAGTAATTACAATGAGGTAACCAAGAAAGACAGTGACAAAAACTACTCTTTACCTAAAAGCATCCTTAATTCTTTATATTTTATTGGTTTACATTGAAACGGTTCAAAAAGAAACCTTTCCCCCATTTACCGAACCTCCATTCACAGAAAATGTCTTTTCGTGGAAAGGAAATTCAGTGTTTCCTAGAGAACGGCGAACCGCACTTCTTCGACAAAACCTCTGCAACTTCCGCTGAAAACCCGCGCTCCCCAGGTTACCCGAAGAGCACTGCGTGGCGGCGTTTGTAGACGCGAGTCCAGAAGAGGCCTCGACCAGTCAGACCTGCCGGAGACTTCCTTGCGGTCCACGTGAAGAATGGTTTTTCCTTTGGCGCGACTCACGACTCTTCGACGCGAACCCAAGCTTGACTCCCCTCCTCCCGGCGTGACTGACAATCACCAACGACCCATCTCACGACGCCACCTTAATGAGATTAGCGTACTTTAGAATTTCCGCACATATGGCACACAAATACACTCACCATCAAAATACAAAAATAGCATATTAGAAATATAAATCTGCAAATACTGATTTCTTAATCTGGGAATAGTAGAATGGAACTATTTACCTGGAGAAGAGTCCGAAGATTCCCCCCTTCCTGCAGTGTATTTATCAATAGAATTAAAATGGCTTTGTAACCTACAAACACGCTATCTTAAATATATTAATGTAATATAACAAAATTTTGTAATTTTTAAATGTTGTAATACTGTTGTCAATTTAATATTTTGTATTTATATAGTTTGATGTACTGCCTTCGGGGGATTTTCCTCCCGGCCAGGGAGAATACCAGGCATGTTATTTTCAACCACAACAACGACTACCACCTGGCCTAGTACCTATTTGTAGTCTTAAAGGATATAAATA
>KZ308319.1:868775-880667 GCA_000376725.2 Ladona fulva
AATGTGTACTAATAATAAAGACTGTAAATAAAACCACGTGGGCTGGCTCTTCACGACCTCGATTCTATATCTTGGGTACGACTGACTATCTCTACGAAACTACGAAAGACCAAATTCGCGGGTGAATTTAGACTGAAATATTTCGGGGAAGATTTCCAGATGAATCAGGCTATTATTAGTTTGAAAGCTATTCAATTGACGATTGCAACATTCCACCAAATACTAATTGATGAAAATTTCATTTTCTGTTAATTTCTCGCTGACGCTTCTCGTCCTTCTTCCAAGAGATATTTCTTTAACCAATGCGATCATTTCAAGAGATGTACGTAACTTCAAAATTTACGTGGTTTTACACATTTTTAAAGGGCACTCACGACATTTAAGGGGATGATACTCTGCCATTCTCTGCCTATAATTTTGATGGCACGCTGAATTAGCTTGACCTACATAGTTGAATACGGATGAGGAAATATGGTACGTAGAATGTTGTCTTCCAGAGACACGGTGCCTACGGTAAAAAAGATTGAAGTAATCTCCATAAATGTAGGGTTCCAGGCTGCGTAAATGAGGCGGATAATACCACTGTTACCGCTGCTACTCTTTGGAGTTACTATGTTTTCGAGGAGTTAATAACGCAAAATTAGGAAGAGGAAGCCGAGTTTACAGCTCATAACATGGAAAATTTAATGAAAAATTTTCCGATTGACCTCCCACAATATTAATTTCCACGCTCATAAATTTACACCTCAGAACTCGTTGCAAAAATCATATGAATATCACGTTACGCAAAAACAATGGCGTAATTGCCATAATCCAGCTGTTTATTCGAAACTTCGATGAAATGCCCTCGCTAGTAATGTGTTTATTATTCGTTCGAAAGGTTGTCATTCAGTTGAACGGAAACAAATTAATTTTGAATCACATCTCGCTGCACGAAACTCTAGAGAAATGCAGATTTTTGAGAAAAAATATACCTAACCAAGAATTAAACTTTGCAACGAAGAATAAAAAATGAAGTGCGTTAAATAGAGCACCTTCTCATAAGAACCGAAGTCTTTTTCTTGAGGAAACGGACGTTTTTAATGACAGAATATATAGTGATTAGCGTGGAAAGAGCTGTTTTAGAATTCCGAATTTTTTAGTTAATCAGCGGATACCCAAACCTCACACACCGCATTATTTTTTAGACAATAAAAAATAAGTTAATGCAGAGAAGATTCATTAAAAGGTGTTGATGATTGAATAGTGTTCAGAAGTGCTAAGAACACCTTTCAAATGTGCTTTCCTTTTCATTAATATGCCGAAAAACGGTTGCAAATCGCTTCAGTGGTTATTTTGTTCTCTTCGGTTATTTATATTTTTTAGTTCTTGTAATGCGAGTTCCAACATCAAACATCATACCCCAGCTATCACGCACTAACACACCATAACATACGACTCCTACCAAGGAGATCTTCATTTTCTTCTTTAGTATTTCATCTCGTTTGTAGGAAAACCTCTTTTTCTCTGCCACACTTTCAAATTAAAAGCGAACATACATTAATAAATCTACCTTACATTTAACACTTGAATATTTTACGTAAAAAGCTATTAGTTTAATTTTTGAATGGTTTTTGGTTGCTCTGGTCATTTTGCACATGTGGGTCCTTACCGGTAGTTGAATCTGGGAGCGTTTTCACTGTAGTCGAAGGCGTCACCAACCAGGATATCCGTAAATATAGCTTCTATGGCGTGAAACATTACTCAATTTTCCCAGTTCCCGAGTACTACAAGCAAAGAAAAGTACGGAAGAATGTTTCTGATAGGAAAAGAAAAAACAAAATTGGATCAACTATGGAAGATCCAAGTTATTTTATTTGCTTCAAAACCCTCTTACGTGAACTATTTTAAGTATGAGTATAGCTATGAGAGTATTTCATATATATTGGAATTAAGTATTACCTATGGTCTCATCTATATTTCTGTTAAACCTGTTTCTTGATCTGCTATAGTTTAACAAAATGTACTGCTCCTAGTTTTGTGAATAATTCGTTATACATTGTTTATGATATTTACTTGCTATTTACGTTTTATGCCATATAACTAACATCGAAGAGCGTAAGTTTTGAGAAAAACTTCTGTAGCTCTACAAAGAATCTATTTGAAAAGAAATATTTATCATATTGCTAATATTACTGCCTGACATTTGTTGCTTTTATGCCTATTACATAATTATTTAAATTTCAAAAAGGTTCTTTTTCCGTTTATTTTTTAATAAAAATTTATTTTTCGCTGCAAGGGCAGTATGATAAGTACCTGTGTTTGGCAAGAAAACGCATTTTTAAACTTCTTTAAAAAAATTTCTTTGTCAATATAGTCTCCTTTCAACTCAATACAGTTAGTCCAGCGATATTTCAACTTTTTCAAGCCATCCAAAAAATACGTTTTGTCGAACTCTGCAAAACATGCCTCTTTTGTGGCGATGACTTCCTTGTTTGACGTGAATCGCTTTCCCCCAAGCCATTCTTCTCGTGTTTGCAAACAAAAAGAAATTGCATGGGGCTAAATCTGGAGAATAGGGTGGATGAGGTAGCAATTCGTACCGTAATTCGACCAGTTTTGCTGTGGCAATTGCAGATCAGTGAGCTGGTGCGTTGACATGATGGAAGATCACTTTTTTCTTGGCCGTTTTTTCCTCAATTCAACATCAAATCGGTCCAATAAATCAGCGTAGTACTGCCCCGTGAGTATCCTTCCCTTCTCCATATAGTCGGTGAAGATGATGCCTTGCGAATCCCAAAAAAACGGTGGCCATGACTTTTCCGGCCGATGGAACCGTTTTCGCTTTCTTTGGAGTAGGTTCGCCGGGTGAAATCCACTGTTTTGACTGTTCTTTCATTTCTGGCGTGTAGTAATGGATCCATGTTTCGTCAACAGTTATGAAACGCCGTAGAAACTCTTTCGGATGGCGTTTAAACATGTCCAAACAGTGCTCTGAAGTTGTCATGCGATTCAGTTTTTGCTCCACTGTGAGCAAACGCGGCACCCATCTCGCCGATAGCTTTCTCATGCTTAATTTTTCGTGTAGGATACTTTGTATGCGTTCAATTGAGATGTTTACCATGTCAGCAATCTCTCTGATCTTCACACGGCGATCTGCTAGCACGATAGCATGGACTTTGTTAACCATATACTCCGTAGTCACCTCAATCGGACGGCCTGGGCGCTCTTCATCAAAAATGGATGTTCGGCCACGCTTGAATTCATTAAACTAATATCTGATGGTAATCATCGAAGGTGCATGGTCCTTATAAACAGCATGCAACTTCACCTTGATTTCCTCATACGTCTTCCTATCCAAAAAAAAGTCGAATCACTGATCGATATTGCTCTTTCTCCATGATGGCAAGCAAACACGAGCTTGATTACTTTTAACAGCAATTAAAACAAAACTACTCGATTAATCTGTCTGAAATTTTGACTGTCATGTATCTAAAAATGGCGTTAAATTATCCCGTACACATTTTGTGTCAGTGGTACCATCAGTCGCTAAACATGGGTACTTATCACACAGCCCTCGTATTTTGTCTATGTAATAATATGACTGAACCATTTTTGTTTTCATCATGAGGAATAAAACAAGGTTTTGAATAACAAAGAGGATAACTTTTACTAACCCAAAAGGTGAATTTAATTTTTGTTATCCTTTCAGATTTAATTTAACCTGCCTTTTATTTAAAGTTAAAATCAATTTAAGTCAGTTATCTATGTTTCGCAGGATTTTCACGCCCCCCATTCTCGTATTTTTCTGCTGTAGTGCATTTTCCCTAAGTGCAAAATCAGTCTTTTAAACCCACTAATAGTTTTCCTTTTTCTACTTTTTCAAGCTATCTCTTTCAAATTACATTTTACGAAGGTTTAGTACTAAGGGGAGACAGTAATCTTAATCTTGCACTAATAAAGTTGTATTATTATTGTTATTATTATGACTACCTTCGTTTAAATTGTCAGCCGATATTTATCAGCTCAATTTCTCTTCTTTTATGTAAAGGGTCAGTAGTAGTATCGGTTTTTCAGCTAAGGATATCTTATGTTGTGGTCATAGCTTTTTTTTATCACAGCGGAAATTTTATGTGCGTAGACTAAGGATTTGATAATCACAAAATAGCTTCTTCATTACACTTTTATCAATTTTATATTACTTTTATAACTATCTCATACTTTTCAAATCCTCGAAGACGACGGAATTGACGACAGAAAGTGCTTATTGATTCCTTTTTAGCCCTAATAGAAACCCTCATTGTTACTTTGAATGCTATAACCAGAAGGCATCGATCATTTTACATGTAAGGAATGAAAGCCAAAATTTGTAATCAATATTCTTTGTTACAAACCACGGAGCAACTCCGTGATCAAAGAACTCGTTGTATTTTCCTTCCAACGAACGAAATCCATAATTTTTCAATAAATATTCTCTTAGCAATCCTAGCGCAACTCCGCAATTTAAGTGCAAATTGCAATTTTCTCGCATCCAAATATGGAAAATTTGGTGAAACTGTGTTCGTTTCAAAGGTGGAGAGGTTAATGACGCCAGAAACAAAAGAAGAACAACTTCAGCAAGAGATAGACTCGACTTTTGAAAAGCATATTACTCAAAGGGTGACGACTACGAGGGGTTTAAACAAATGAGCGTTGTTGGTGCGTGTTTCAATTTATGCGATGGAGCAATGCGGCTTAGATTTGATGTTAGACACCAACGACATCGCTGCGTCAAAAATACGAACTAGGTGCGTTATGAGCGTACTAAATCTTGCCATTCAAATCAGTTCCCCGCCCCTTTTATTCGAACTTGGTTCCATTCTTACCGCCTCCCAATCCTCATTTTTAAATATTACCAACTTCATGACGGAATCCGAAGCATAATTAAAATGGATATAAAAATTTCGGAGTTGAAAACATCCACCGAATCACCTATTAGCAATTTTCCGATGCTTCTTTGCCGTCTAGAGCCCATTCTTTTCAAATTAAAAAAGAAATATGATCGACAACAGAATAAATACCCTTACGTCGAGAGACCCCTAGATTAATTCAATGTCCCTAGGGGGTGGTAGTGCTTACTTACGGACATTATTTAAATCACTGATTTAAATAATGTCTGTAAAAATATTTAAGTAAACTGTTTAATTTTATCGGGTTGCTTCATTACTCGGGACTTGGAACCTACAAAAGTGAAATGATGCCCGAAGGTTTTCGAAGGTAGAAACGACGACGTATATTTAATGCACACCTTAGTAATGTTTCCTTTTCCATCACAAACCTGCATCATAAATACTAATTTGCTAGGCAATTGGCAATATTTTACCACCAGTTGTGATTTGCGAGACTAGCTTTCACTCAAAATAAAGCGCTCTCAATAAAATATTAACGAGGCTCCGAATCTTGTAAAGATTTGTGAGTGTAGATAATTTGGGAAGGAAGTTTCTTCGAAATTTGGTTGCAGCTTACGAAACCATAATGCAGTGTTCCCTTTAAGCTCTTAAGTGCCGTTTGATACTTTAATTTAATGCCACAAAATATCTTGAGCAATTCGGAAGTTTCCAACTTTTCTTTTCTAATTCTTTATGAGATTACATAGATAAAAACAACGTATCTCTGGCGTATCTTAAAGATGATACAAAACAAGATAACTTATATTTACGTCAGTGCACTTTTACTGCTATTATCGTATGGCTTTAACAAAATCATTCACTTTGTAATATTCACAGTAATTGTAATGTCGAGATATTTTATACTATTATCGTCCATGTTGACTGATCAGATAACCGATTCCTTTGTGATGTAATGATTAGGTACCTCTTTCTTTAGATTAACTGAATTGCATTATTTGTTCTTTTTGCGTCGCACGTAAATTGTATCTGAATTTTCTGTTTACTCTTTACGTGTCATATGAAACTACTTTTACTTACATTTCGGTCGAATAACTAAATAAAGAAATAACGTTTTTATTTCAGGCGAAATTGCCTTTGGAGTCTCCTCTTCCATTTAACCCATCGTCAATGTAAAAAAATCATAATAAAAGTTAACTCGAGTCGACAAAAATTGGAAAGATTTAGCTGCGGATTTAAAAACCTAGGTGAAGCATAGGAAAAAATATCCACAGCAGAAAAAGTATGTATCGTAGGTTTTTTGCGTGAAGTTCTTATACCAACTAAATACTTTTCTTCTTTTCAATTTTTATCGCAAACCCTTTCTTTTCAAAATCCTTAAAGATATGACAAACATTTTTATTTTCCACGGATAAAAAGATTAAACCGATGCATTTCCACAATCAAAAAACACACAAACGATGTATTTGAGGAAACACAATGATCGGTTTTCGTACGATCTTTAGCTGAGGTACGCCTAAAAAAATGTGCTAATTATAATTGTTTATGCTATTATCAGACAGAAAGGTTCATTTTGCCATTTCAAGAATTTAAGCCATAAATTTGTCACCGATATTCTTTCTTAAAAATCACGGAACAGCTCCGTGGTCAAAGTACCCGTAGCATTTTTCTTCCAGACAAATATGGAACACATTGATGGAACTGAGTTCCCTTGAAATCTGACAAAAAATGTAAGGCGCCATTTACAGGTGGAAGAGCGAGGGACGCCAAAAACAAAAAAGAAGAGCATCGGCAAGAGGCAAACACGACTTTTGAAAAGCCTACCTTGAGAAGAAAAATGTGTGAAGATTTGGAATATCCATAGGGAGCGAAGACATCAGTCGAAACGACGGATACGTGCTATCCCCCACGTGGAAAATTCTTCCCCTTCCGATGACAATTGCCACTCAGCGATACGAAAACTGAAAGGAATCAAAGTAAGGAGGGGAAACGAGAGGGAGAACAGCGTCACTTTATTCTGAAGACACGGCAGCCATATGTCGATAGAAAACATTATCATCGCCAGTGTTACATCTTTAACAACGCAGATAAATGGGGAAACTAGCCATTTTTTATAAATCATCGAAAGCTCAAGTTTAAGTTCTTTTTCCTTTCTCAACCGCGAATAACATTGATGCATGGGTGCTATGATTGGGCTCACAGTGTTCCATCAAGTCAGATATTGAAAATTTCCATTAGTGAAAAGGGAAAATCTTGTTTTAGTAGTCATGTCAACAGTGCTTCGACATCTAAGGTCATTTCGCACGTCGACTCTCACCGGGAATCGAACCCGGGACAGCTTTCCCCAAAGTCGAACGCGTTGCCCACTTGGGTATCTGAGAGCCCAAAGGGAAATAATTTCGCTCGATTGCTGAAGAATAATTTTCTTTATTTCAGCGCTGTAACGGTCCAAAGTATGTACTTAGGTGTCCGAAGCAAGATGCTATTAGGACAGGGATGGCGAACCTCTTTTCGGGTGAATACCATGCGCGCATGTGTAAGGACATTGCGACAGTTAGATTCTAGTATTCTCTTTGTTGGCATCTTTGTTGAGTATTCCGTTACTTCTACCGAATAAATCGTCAAGGGTAGTACGTCAAACGGTTCTTGTGCCAATAAGACAAAAACAGCGTGAAGCTGATGAAAAAATAAAAACGAACAATGAAAAGGAACCAAAACACTGTGATAGCTGCATGAGAAATTTAGTATTTATTAACCCAACCTATGCTCAGAAGACCCTAGATATTGTAGCCGGAAACATGGCTTCAGAAATGTGCATTTAGCATTTCATCCTTCTGGTGCTGGAGTTCTCTTCACGTAGTTGGTTCACTCGGTTTTATTTTCTCCACTATTCCTTAATAACTCCGTATTTTACTCGTTTATAGTCTCCATAGACTTCAATTGGATTACTAATCACCAACTTCCTCATGCAACCCATGTTTTTAGTTGCTTCTTCACTTTTTAATTTTTCATCATGTACACGCCTTTTTTATCTCATTTATATATGTCACTCTCTCATTTAACTCACTACACCTAAGAATTTTATACGGTAGGAGTAACAAATTACTTAATTAGTGTAAATTCCCCGTAGTCTCCCCTTTATTCTAAGTTGCTGTCATTACGATAGCGATTAGCCGAATAAGTTATTGATAACATTGATCATAATTAAAATTCAATTTTTTCAATTCAATTCAACATTTTGTTAAGGACTGTTTGAACGAATCAATAACCATTACTCGGATGCTCCAGGTGGTAAGATGGGAATCAGATGAAAAAAAGTTGCTTAAGCTTAACATGCTCAGTAAATTCAGAGAAAGTCGTTCCTGGAAGGCCTTGTGAATGTTACGCATTCTTCCTGTTACATAAGCCGTCCCGAATGCTGCGAGAAAAATCAGAGTATAGAAGCTAGGACTATTTGTTAACATTTGTTAATATAAATTAATTTATGTTACGAACGATATAAGGCAGTAACCTATTAGAAAGATGGACTTACGGCGCGTGGACTCACTACCACACCCCAAAATGCGGCTAGCAAGGTGTATATGTTGATATAATTGAGGATTAATCAATATTATCCACTTTTATAAACCTTGGAGACGAGATTTTTTCAGTGAATAATAGTTCCCCCAGAGTTCCGCTTGCCAATATCTTCCATTCCACTTTGTGCACGCATACCATGGATTCGTGATCCCCTCTTTGGGTTATCTTCACTGGAGAAACTCTATTTGAAGGCGATAAAGGCATATTACTGAATAAACAAAAAATAATAGCTACAAATGTTTTATTATTGCAATTATAAAGAAGTAAATGAAATAAAGGAAATAAATACGGATTCCTCGCTTTGTTACCTAGCTATGCTTTGAAAACTTCCTTTATGAAATATCTGCAAGAATCTCATGACGCTAGAATTCCGTTCCAATTCAACGATTCAGTTTCTCGAGTATCCCTTTTGCTTTTCATTTCAGACCAATAACTTCCAAAGATATCTCCGCCAGTCTTTAACTTCATTCTTAGTTTTTGTCAACTAGTTGACTGAGTAGGATACATTTTCTTGATCACTCCTCGGCCATAAAACTTAGCCTCCTTAAGCGATGCGTGTTTCAATTGTATTTTCGGGCCGGCCATGCTCCAATACAGGTATCAGGAAAGAATCTGAGCCATTTTGTTGGTCGTAAATTCATCTTAAACAAAGAGGAAGGAACGCTACTTCCTACTCGCAAAAGGGTTCTGAAGTTGTTAAAGCGTTTTATTTGCTTTGAACGCGAGATAATTCCTTTGTGAGGGAAAAAAATGCGTTGCGGCTAACTGAAATTATTTAAAGGCAACAGTGTGAATTAAATTTACTAAATTCTGCTTTATATCTCGATTTCTCTATAAAGGTGAACTATTTTGCTCAATCAGAAGCAACTGCATCATGAAAGGGGGAACAGGAAGAATTTATGCACAACCAGTAAGAAATGAAATGCTTCACGTTGGTTTCGAGGCATGGATAGGATGGATAAAAGTCGAGAAAAGCGCTTATAAGTGAGTTGAGATTTGGAACGTGAGTGGCCAGCGAGGGAGAGGTAGACCGAGGGAGGAGATGGTTGAATGTGGTGGGTTAGGTTCCGAAAGAAAGTTCATGAAAAATACAGTAAAATATGTGTTGAAAATGCTGAAACACAATAAATACTCTAAAAGAGGGAACTTAAATCTTGGTGGGAGTGTGATTGCAGAGATTTCATCGTAAAATTTGAATGAATTCTTTAGATAAGGGAGAATCCAGACGGATTGGATCCATGTAAGAATTACCCTTGTACGTAAGAAAGGAAGCAAAGAAGCGTGAGAGAATTATTGCAACTCTTCACTTTACTGCACTCTTCCTGGGCCATTCAAAAATCTTCAGCGGTTTTTAAGTCCAGGTGACACATGATTCTTGGTCGGGGACGTAATATAAAGGTCCCTCGAGCTTAAGAATAATCATATAGTTAATACTATTTTACATTATATGCACGTTGTAAAAAAAGTTTTCTAAATACTCGAAGAAAAATCTTCCCGGACTGGTGACTAGCACCAAATGACGCGGAAATTTTTTATGATGCTCCAAATCTCAGTGTCCTCTAGATTGAGATAAAATTTTTGCATTAGAGTTTCTAGAATATCATCAAAAAAGCCGTAGTTTGCAAGGAAACCGACTGTTAGGAAATTGTAACCAGCCGTAGGTTACGGTTCTCCGTGGTCGCGCTCTGCTAAATATTGTTTTCTATATATGTATTTCGGCAACTACGTTGCCATCTTCAGGTGAGGAGATAATTGAGTGTGGCGGAGGGTTGTGTAGGGGTATTCATGCTTATTTTGGTGTGACGTCAATAAAGGAAAACAAAACAGTAGAATGTATTGGTCCCAGGTCAATATTCATAATGCGCTTTCTGTTTTTGCGTATGAATTACTCTCGTGTGCGTTTTGAGGTCATCTATACTGATTTTTTTTTTAAGTTTTAAGTTTTCTCTGTTAATTTTGTGATTATTTTCTTGAATGTGTTGTGCGACGCTTGATTGGTTAANGACGGCAATGAGAGAAAAAAAAAACAGAAGAAGGAGTTGGTGATTATTTAGAACGCTCTGGCGATGATTTCTGTGAATGAATAGGCTTTCGTGTGCGTCAAGTTTTGAGGGTTTCTGTACTGTTTTTTTAAGTTTTAAGTTTTCTCTGTTAATTTTGTGATTATTTTCTTGAATGTGTTGTGCGACGCTTGATTGGTTAATTTGATTCAAAGTGTGCTCTTTGAATCTGGTTTCTATTTTTCTTTTTGTCTATCCGTAATAGACTTTGTCGCAATCTTGGCATAATATTTTGTAGATGCCGAATTTGTTTGATGTGCCTGTAGGATTTTGAAGAAGATTTGGTAAGTTATTGCTATCGGCAAGTATTGGGCTGAAGTTGAATTTGGAAGATATGGGTTTAAAATTTCGGTTTCTCTCGCCGTCACCAATGATGGACATATTCTCCACACGCCCAGAATCCCGGTTGAAATTGAAATCGGTGCGTAGGTCCTAGCGAGGAGTTAGAGAGATAGTGAAATTAAAAGTGGGTAAAAAGATATCGTAGATTGGATGGATGCAATGTTGAATCAGATCGAAGGATTAGATTGGAAGCGGTTGGAGGTGCCGAGGAGAGATTGGAAGATGTTGGAACCACCGATTGGGAAGGTTGGGGGAGATAAATGTGAAGGTAGGGAAGAAGTGATTCGGTTTTGGGTTCAGCAATGCAGGAAAAGAATGGCATGGAGAAGAAATACGGAGACATTTGGAGATAAGTGGGGTGGGTAAGGATGTTAAGAGATCAGAAGCTTTCTAGGAGAAGAAGGGGGGAGTGTGTGGGGAAAGAATGAGGTAAGATAAAAGAAGAAAGGGAGGTTGGTTGCGTACGGGGGGGACTAGCGATGACGCTATGGTGGTAGGGGAAGGACAAGCCCAAAAGCTGAACGGTTAATTAATGAGTGATGGATCGATTTGGGGCGTGCTGGGAATGTAGCGTTAGGAATGGCGGCCGAGTGGGCCATCCGCCCTCGCTGAGCGCCCTCGGGTAGAAATCTCGGCAGTCACATTTGTTATCTACCGATCCGTAAGATGAAGAGAGAATTGGAAGATGGGGCGAGAGAAAAGACATGGATCCACCATTTTCCTTGTTTTTTTCTTTCCGCTACCGCGCACCCCTCTCGCCTCTTTTTCCATCTATCGGAATGGACCTAGCCTTGAAAGAAAAATAATTTATATATAAATGCATACATTATATAATCGTATAGAGTTAAATTTAGAGTCGTACTCTAATAAATAATTTGCAATACTTTTTTGCGTAAATAATTTTTATTGACCTCCAATTGTATGAACTATGTATAAGACCAAGATTTTTGCGATTTTTCATGATTAATCTTTTTCTTACAGGGGATTTTCCATCCATTGGAATGGACCTAACCTTGAAAGAAGAAAAATTTATATATTAATGTATA
>KZ308319.1:881564-929075 GCA_000376725.2 Ladona fulva
GACGGACAGACTGACGGACGGACAGACATTTGCTTTTTATATATATGATTATAAAATTTAACAGAGATAAACTTATAGTCTCACTCTAATAAACAACTTGTTATACTTTGTAACGCAAATAGTTTTTAATTGCACTTCAATTGTATCAACTATGTATAATACCATGATTTTTGCGATCTTTTCGGTTTAATCTTTTGCATACAAGGGACACACCAACTTTGCGGGTCATTGATTACATAGATAATTTCAAGCCATAATTTTATGTTGGTTTCCCGTTGGTGCATATAAGACAGGCCAATTCAACGAAAATTATGGTTTAGACAAAATTTGTACCCAGTACATAGCTGAGAACCATCTACGTGTAATTGATATTGGAGTTCCGACCTAATATTTAACTGAAAGATAATAATAATGACTTAAATGGAGGAATATGAAATTTAATGGTGAAAAATACTTGATTTGGAAAAGATTTTATAAATGAAAAATTTCGCGATAGGTATGGCCGTGGTTGCCTGACTCGGATTTTCAAATGCTGATTTTGTATAAACAACGTGCACACTATTTTAGACCAAGAGACATACCCTGAAATTCTCCATGGAATCCGTGACCCACAAACATTGTGTATCCCTTGTTAGATATCAGTTAGGATATGCCTTTCTCTCTCTATCCATTGGATAGATAAGAAATTTGACAGTTAATCTCTCCGAAGGTGGCAAAATGTGACGCTGATAGAATGGGTGTGAATGATAACACAGTTTTATGCGTGTAATTTATTTGCTCGTGTGCTTTTTTTTGATTTTTATTTCTTGTGTTACTTTTCACGTCTTCAACAGCTCAACCGCTTAGAGAAGACGACCGGCAGATGAAAGATTCAAGTTCTATTTCAGTCGAGATTTGGACGTCAAGGAGCGAGGACGTAAGGTCCTAGGAGCTAAACAACTGAAGGGAAAGTGCACAAATGTTACGAGTATGGCGGTGACAGCTAACATGGTACCTCTGAAGAAATTTACATTTACACGTAAACCCTGAAAACCACCAATGGTGCGTGGCATAGGGTGTAAAAACACCGATAATCTTCTCACACCCTATCCTATTAGCTTTTCTAATAGTACGAGGGAAAAATGACAAGAAGTAACTATCCGTCCTGGCAATCACTTCCCTGAATCGCTTCTTAGTTTTCTCTCGGAGCTCGCGCACGTTGCTAACTGGAATAGCAATATTATCTATCTCGTCGACGAGACAAACTTTTCGAAAAGCTTACGTCGGTAAGTCTTCTATCCCTAAACGAGATCCACCCGAGGAATTCTATTGTAGCCAAAACACTACTGTCGAATCTAAAATCTCCCTTGACAAACGTAGCCGCTCTACGTTGAACCATCTCAAGATCGGAGACTAGTCCTACTTTGTGTGGACCCCAGATTGCATAGCAATACTCGAGGAGAGGTCGAATTAAGGAAAAGTGCGCTATTTCTTTTACTCTCGATGAACATTCCGTCAGAATACTACTGGCTAACCTTTGTATCCCATTCGCCTTTTCTAATACGCTTTGAATATACTCTTTGAAAGAAAAGTTATATGCAATGAGAACCTAAAATAGGGTACTGCTTGCAATAAGTGTAGTTCTTTGTACATACCATATAAAATGTTTTTCAAGGACAAATTAGAGTACTGCAGGTCAGAAAATATGGCGTGTAAAAAGTGCAGGGACATAGGGTGTAAGCTAAGGAGCTAAGTTCTAAGTAAGCTAGTCTAGCTAAGGAGTGAGAGAAATATTAAAGGGCTGATGGAGGAAAATTAGTCTGAAGAGTGAGGCGAACACTGCAAGTGAGAAACAGGACAAGGATGAGATATGTACGTTGAGAAATGAGAATTCCATGATGAGGTATGGTGGACATTGTTGCAAGGATAATAATACTTCGGTGGAATGTTTTCTGGAGATGTAAGTGGCTAAAATGTAGTCAAAATTTGAATATAAGATTACTGGAGGAAACAAAGTTGTGATGATATTGAGAGGAACGACGTGAAGAGAGTGGAATCAACAGAACACGTTATTGGCCATGTTTGAGACCTTCGTGTTACCGCAAAGCACCCTCGTGAGGTTAATATTGTAATCAGTGGTGTGACCAGCAAGAGGGATGTTCCATTATACGTTAAAAGGTATATCGATGATGGTTTGAACTGGGTGTATGAAAAGAAAGAAGTGGAGTTCATTGACACAGATTGCTGGTTAAATGGAAGTGATTTGGGGAAGAAATGTTATACTTGAACTAGAAAGTATCCATAAAACTGGGAACGTTGCTGAGAAATTTGATTGGCTCTTGTGTAAGTGATGGAGAAAAATTAAGGGTGCGGTAGGTGTTTCAGTTAACGATATCAAGGGTGGTAAAAATACTGTGACCATGCAAAAGGTGGTTCCTTAGAGCTTTGTGGATCAACCGGTGTTCAATCCGGCAATCCGGTGTTCTACTATTTTCATATAATCTTCAATACGCTTTGTATAATTTCATAGTTAATTTTACTTGAATTAATTCAGTAAACTTTTGTAACTTTCAAATTATTTTTATTTACGAGTGTCAACAATATGATGATTTTGGGAAGTTATCAGAAGGATTTTCTTCCAAAACTGAGATACCGGGCAGTCTGTAATTGTTTCCTAATATTTAATAAATACAACGATATTTCGATTTTTTTTAGTTTGTCGAAGTAAGAATCGGGCTCTTTCATGTCATTTACGTAGAGAGTAAAATGCGAAGCTAATAAGCTACCAGCGAATGATGTTATCTGCCTCGCTAACATCAGTAAATAAATAAATTAGGGGATTGCTTTGTATTCGATCGCTAGAATAGCGGAATAGTTCCTATGTTGTAATTGGTTTTCCTTCTAAGTTTTCTTCTCACATTGTTGCCTCAATTTTTTTTGGTGCTCTTTTCATGGTGTTGAAATTTAACAAGATAAAAGATATTTTCGAAAATACGTACCGAGAAATCGTATCCGTTACCACAAACGATTTGAACATAAACATAAAACCTTCGAATAATGGTCATATTTTACATTTTTAGTAGAAAATGATAGTGAAAACTACAACACGAAATGTAGTATTTTTCAGCAGAGCAGAATTTAAGGACCATTTTCTTAACACCCAAACCTGCTCGTGAAAGTAATAATTCGGAAAAATGAAACCCAGCAAAGATTCAGTTGGTCAAATAGAAGATTCACTCTCGTCATATTACTCTAAGGATAACGAAACGTCTTCATTATATGACCCAATTGTGTTTTATAATCTATAAGGAAAAGGAACACAGCTGTAATAATATATTAGAGTTTTGAAAATGCTCTTAAAAGCCGTAGTTTACGAGCAAACTAACGATTAGGGAATTCCAACCAGCGGGGTTTGGGTTCTCCGTGGATAGCTGTTATCTTCTCTCCTAAAAATGGCAACGTAGTTGCCGAAGTATGTATTGAGAAACTTGGCGCCTTCACTCACCCAAAACGAGGGATCCGGTGACCGTAAGTCGTTATTCCATCAAAAAACTATAATTGACCATCTTTGTGATCAGTTTAAAAAAATTTGCTCCTTTGTGAGATTCATCAAAAGCTATGAAATATCATTTGATATCCTGAGGTAATAATTCTTTGTGCTCCAATTATAGGAGGATCAAAACTCAATTATGAATTTCAAATTTGGAATCCCTATCAGTTGCGATTAATGTGCTCCACGCTTCTTTTGAAGGAAACCGAAGAGGACCCAAAGAAACAAACGTGGATCTGCAGACACGTCCCGCGATGGGTGTCGCTGACCCAAAACCTCACACACCCACAGACAAGAAAACACGTACGAAACTAAAGCTGTTTGGCGTATGGCGCTCTCCTTCGAAACGAAAATTTAGTGACATTAGAGGAAAGGGGGAGCGGCATACACAAGGGCGCAAGCATCTCGGAGAGGTCTCCAAGTGGCGAAGATGCCAAGTCTACCGATAGTGGAGATTATAGGCGAAGAGGAAACAAAGCCCCGTACGCTTCGCCATGAATAAATAAGGGCATCCTCTCCGTGTAGGAGTGAATCCCTCCGAATACGAACTTCAGACAGCCTCGACCACTCTTGCTTTCCCCTTCCTACTGTGATTTGCTCTAGGCTTTCCGCTACCCTCGCCTCCACAAGCATCCATAATCCTACTTAGGTGTAATTGGCTTTCTCTCACATCTTATCTGTAATTGTTTCCTCCTCCCTACAAGGCCTCCAGAGTTCCCTGCACCCCCCGTTTTCTCTTTCTCCACCTTCTCTACTCCAGTGCCTCCGGAACCTAGGGATAGGCCCTACTCCTTAGCGGTTCCTAGCCAATGCCAATTTCTTTCACTTTCACTGTGGCCATTCAGGGATAATGTGTACATTATATTCGGGGATAATGTACGTACTTAGCGATATTCCTTTTCTTACACAAACGGTGTTGACCCATTACCTGTGAGGCTAATGCAGCGTAATCCCATAAAATATGCGACCTTATGACGCATATTTTATAGGACTAGGGCCGTTCCGAATGGTGAGATGGCGATGAAACCATCTCACGCGCCTTCTAACTGGGATACCAAACTGAAATGCTGTAGCGTTCATTAGTTTGTGTTAGAATGAATGACGTGTGACGATTTTATTCAGTAATTGTTGTTAAATTCTCATTGCTATTATCCTTTCTGTGTTGCTTAGAGAAGGTTAACTAAAAAGTAAATCTCCTAGTACGTAAGAAAAATCCGTGCGGCTATGCTGACAATTATTTCTACTAAGAAAGTTTTTTTTAATCGTTTTTAATTTTTTCCGACTTTCGGACTCGATTATAAATTCCCCTATTCTGTACTGTTTATTAGTGAACAATGGACTCCATTGAGTGTGAAGTATATTTATTCATTTGTTAAAAATTTATTAATAAATGAATTAGCTTAAGCACCCTCTCATATGATTTTGAAGTCATAATTCATGAAGAAGTTTTCATAAACACGCGCATATTAATGCCAAATTAGAACCTAATCTTCAAACCCAAGATTTCAAAAGCTTTATACGTCGGTGATTAAACCGCCCAACACGCAATTGCCAGGGATGCAATTACCTCAGCGCCAGAAACTCTTGTATCTTCATCTCCATTTTCTTGAATTTTCCCACCTCCCTTTCCTTCTCTATAAGCCTCCGACCAAACCCTTTACTCAGGGAAGCCTTGCTTTCGAGGCATCATCCTGTGTAGCCCTTCCCAAAGGTCCTCATTAACCTTTTCCCAACGTCTTCCACCACTCTACCGTTTACTTACCTTAAGCTAAACGTTTTACTTCCTCCTCGCATTCTTCGCGTATTTTCACTCCACGTACATAGCCCTTTCCCATTTTTATTTACACTTCGCCCACATTTTCTTTAATGTTTTTAATTAATTTAATGACAAGTGGGGTGCCAAGCATTATCAGAGCCTGTTCTTCAGTTGCATGTTTGAATTTTGCCATAATCGTCGCAAGATTGAATGAAATGTTTTTCGTCGCCTCAAATTCCTGAGGTCGTATTGTATAAGTAAAGATGATTTTGCAGTTTCCGCAATATCGGCTGACCGGTAAACTTAAGTATATGAGATATTCATGCATATTTTTTGCTAAAAATTTGATTTCCCTATCTCCCGAAAGAAATTAAAATGTCATTAACAGGTGAAAGGTAACTTTGCTTGTTACGGAGTTCGCCTAGGAAAAATCCCCAGAAAAAATATGAAAACAAAGTCTGACAGGACCGTGACTCGAACCCAAATATCCCACATTCCGGATGGATGCTTTAACTGATCCAGCATTCATCATTATCTTTAAGTTTTCCTGTTCATTTCATGAAACATTTCAGGTTAATTACGTTTCATAAGGGCTCCCGTATAGCCAAGTGGGCAACGCGTTCGACTTCAGTGAAAGCGGTACCCGGTTCGATTCCCGGTGGGAGCCTACGTGCGAAATGACCTAAGCTGTCGAAGCACTTTAACAATACTACTACTACGTTTCATAAATGAAGCATGTAAACCGTTTCCTGTGTCATCTACATTTGATTCATTTACATATAATCCAAAAACGAAAATTCATGCCAATCCAAAACATGATGCATCATAAAATCAAGTTTACAATTTGATGTAGAAGATTGGGTTGATTTTTCAGTGTGATTGTGTCAAAAAGTACTTACAGAGATGGCAAGCTGAAGCTACATGATTCGCTTAATCTAATTTCAGTAACATTTAAATAAAAGGTTTCTTTTTGCTCCTATTGACACCCCTTTTTCTTGTAGGTATGCTTGATGAATAATGAATGTGTATGCTTTGATTTTAATATGATTGGAATCTAATATCACTGACCCCCAAACAGCCAAGTGGATAGTCAGTTGATCCTTAATGAAGAGGGTGATGGGTTCAATATCTATTTAGGGCTATGATATTTACCCAGCCTTGGTTAAGACTTGAGGATCGATCTTACTAAAAACTAGCAGATCCATTACAGTCAGAAATACAGAGGTAGTTTAGAAACTGACCTTATGGCACCCTCACTATTAACAGCTTGCATCATTGCTTTTTGTAAGCTGTTGCTCAAGTTTGTTTCATGATTTTTAAGTTAAGAAGGTATTTTCCTAGATTGTGATGGAACTGAGAGCCTTGAAGTAATTACATATCATAGCCATTTTCCAATTGTGTTCAAGTGATTCACTTTCCAAACATCTTACCAACTCATGTTTATATTCTGAAATTCAGGCAACCACGTCGATACCACATATGGGCCACCTGTAGCCCAAAATGAATATAGAAAGAAAATATTTATATTATTTGAAAGTTGAGAATGAATATGTTAAAATATCACATGCATCAGACTGATATGTAATATGTATAAACCTAGCATAAAAAGTTAGAATAAAGTTATTATTAAAATAATTATGATGGAAAATTTTATCAATACTTTATGAAGAAGTAAAGTCTGTGGTGCTTCATTCCTTTGAGGAATGTGGCCCATCCAGGCAGTAATAATCATAGGTGACACTCCCAAGCTGCCGTATTAGCTTTTCTAGACCGGACTCTTTTCCTCTTCATTAAGATAGGTACCCATATTTATCATGATGCTATGTGGACACTGATGAGTTGCCTCCACTGGGAATTGAATGCAGGACCAGCTAATTCCGTAATAGACTAAATACAATAAAATAGAAATTGATGGGTGATTAATACTCCTATCACAAAACATTATCTCTGCTTAGCATTATATATTTTACCTTGATCCATCATGATTTTCAATTTCTATAGCTGTTAAGCTTTGCATAAATTTCCTGCTTAAAAGAGAACATTTACTGCCTTTGTTTCAAATCATTCTTATTTCTCATCAAAACATTCAAGATATTAAATGACTATTAATACAATAATGTCATCAAGTACCCTCGAGTATTAATCAGCTAGTTTTACTTCAGGCAATCCTTTATTTGGTCATTCAATGTATTAATATGAGCTGAGATTCCCTGCTTAAAAAGGTAATTAGTTGAACCAGACTTTCTAATACAGTCTTATACTCAATGAGTTTGACTGGAGAATCTATCCACAACAATAAAATGTATACTCACTTTAGTTACAAGTTCCTAATTTCAAATGTTACCTAATAACCAATTCTTTTTTCAATTTATGCTGTATGCCTTGAGGTGCTCAATTTAAATTTTATCAAGTTTTGAGTTTTTTTTTGAGTATTTATTGAGTTTTTATGGTATTGTTGCATGCATTTCCTGGACTTGTTCAATATCCCAAAGTTACTACTTCTTAGATTTAACCATCTCTTTAGTGGCTATCCAATATTAAATTCTGCTTTGGTTCAATAGGATGTGATAAGAATGTCAATGCAAGAAGTAACATTTCATTATTATTTAATCTATTTGCATTCCAATTAAATCTGACTTACTTTTGCTAAAAAAAGTCTGAGAGACTCTAAGTAGACAGAAAAAAATGCTGTAGCTTGGTAGGAAAGTTAACAGTATTCCAGCTGAGTTGAATGTCTTAAGCAAATAATGATGAATCTTGATATGAGAAGTGTGATTAGTTTTCTGTGGCTAAATAACAATTCATCAGTAAATACTTATTTTAATCAAATTTAAGTGTAAATTCTGTACATCTACCAACCTGACAAGTGATTTATCATGGCTATGGCATTTTATAATGGTTAAAAGTGTTTGAGGATTGTTTGAATTAATTAAAAGAGACATTTTTAAATTGGAGAATGACATAATTTCCAATACTGCAAAAAAGACAAGTTTATTTAGAGTACTGGAATCCAGCAAGAAAGCAATAGGCACATGGAAATGCATGGAAGGAAGCCAAGGTTCACAAAAAGGTTACACAAAATACTTCTCAATTCAAATACAGCTTTTGATATAATGTCTCTCACTAGAAGTCAAATCAGAATCTCTCTGACTTACTTTGGCTAAAGAAGGTTTGCGACATTCTGATTAGAATCCAAGTGAGAGACATTACATCAAAAGTTGTATTTGAATTTAGAAATATTGTTTTTACTTTAACTAGACAAGAAAAAATACTAATCTGTAGAAGTCTGTAAAAAATGTGTGAACATAGATGTATTTGAGATGGGGGTGGCTGAAACTGCAAATGAGTTTTAATTGCAAAGATGATGTCATATCCCTAACTGATTCATATTAATTTATAAAATCTTTCTAGATCTCTTTTTGCTGCAGTAAATTTCTAACTGCTACATCTTTCTGTAGAAAAATGTATAGCTATGAGCTCAGAGAGCATATTAGAAACATTGGCTCCTTTAATATTGTCATTAACTTGAACTAAGATATTGATATAGTATTCAAATCAAATATAGTATGTAAAAGCTATTTATAAATGAATGGTATCCACTAAGCTTATTTAAAAAAAACAATTAGTAGGTTTGAGGAAGAATGAAAGCAGTAATTCTAAGTCAATTTTGATTTATAATATAAATTAATGTTAATGAGAATATAGGCTAAAAATTGAATGAATGGAAATTCTGGTGTAGATTATCAAATACTTTTCCCTTTGAGAGAATTTACTCTCATTCCCATGCAAATCATTTAAGAGGGCATCAAGCTAAAAAGCTGAGAAGTGTTATGATTGAAACTGAAAGATTGAATTGCTAATGATAAGGGAGTATAGGCAGAGAGTCCTTTAGAATCTGTTAGTAAGCATTACATATAGTTTTATTCGTCCTTTTTTCTTGCTTCAAAAAATATTTTGCTGATAATAAATGTGATGCAAACAAATTTCCCTTTGATATATATTAGATACCCACCTACTTCACATGTAAAAAGGATGAGAGTCAAACTTAGGATAAAGTTTTCCATGAGATTTGTCACCTCCATTAACAAGGGCAAATTTCAGGCATCTACATGCTAGGACCACTTGAAGGCCCTATCATAAGATTAATCCTATTAAAAATGATGAAAGATAATTTTTAGGAAACCTTAAAGGCAAAGTCTCCATCTTGAGCCCAGCACATCTCATGGCAAATCCACCTCTATTCATTGGACTAGATGACAAATTTGGCAGAAACATAATGCTATGAATCACAACAGAAAATGTGTAAATGATTTTGACTGAAGATTGATACATGCTCTATATGAAGATTGACCTACAGAGATAAAGTTTCAAAATTTGAGAAGGTAGACGAAAAAAAGAAGTAAGGCTGGGATACATACCTTGATCCTCAATGTACACATTGACAAGGCAATATAATTATAATATAATATAGTTAGGCAAAATATCCATGTCAATGACCAGAAATAAGAAGAAATGATGGGCATGTGGAGGTTTACTGATCATGTGCTGAAATTCCCTGGAAAGGAAGAAGACTTGACAAAGATAATGGCATAATAAATTACACAAAGAAATGCATACTGTCAGCATGTTATATATTTGCAATGAATGATTTAAGTGTAGGGTCACACCATCATCAGGTTCAAAAAATTCACAGTAACAGCTTAAATAATTCAACAAAAGAGGAGAGGGATGGTCACTAAATAAAGGGGGATGGTTACAAAGTAAGGTGAGGCAGTATGCATTCATGCTGTGTGATCAAGGGCAAGATTTTTATTTTTTGATTTCCCTCTGATAATGACTATTGCTTGGACTGTTGCCTATTTCCAGTCATTACATGTATAATGAAAATAAAGGGAAAAGGTAGGTCGAAATTCAGGATGATTTTGAGAAATGAGTTATTCATTGTTAAGGGATGGGAATGGTGGAGATGGTGAAGTATCTGGATTATTTTTAACATGACCAACTTCTGTTTGATACTTTGATATGATCAAATAGTTTTCTCCTTTGTGGGAAAGTGCATGAAGAAGTATAGTGTCAACACATAAGGTAAAATTTAAGTGATCACCTGAAAACAAAGTAGAGAAGATAATTCTTAGGTGAAGTTGAGGATGTACCCTACTAGATGAAAGTGCCCCTTTTGTAGCACAATTTTTGCTGCACATATATTACAATGAATTGTGACCAGTTACAATACCACTACTTGGTATCTTTAATTCCTAAATAAGCTTCACATTATAACAGCCATAGCAAAAGTAAATGAAATATGAATTTTCCCCCATCTCAGAGCAAAAGACTAAAAATATTCCATTCAATACGTGATTGTGACAGGAACATAAAAATTCATTGCTCCCCAGGAGCCTGAATGTAGAGCTTCGTTGGTAATTCATTAATGAAACATATTTTTGAAGTTGAAGATTAATACACACAACTCAAATTCAAGAAAATGTTATGATCAAAATGGTAGCAGGTTGCCTATCATAAGATATATTTGTGTATATACACCCATTGTTTGAAGCTAAAAATTTTGTCCATGGGGAGGTTTGTCTTTCTATCCCCCACATCAGTTAACCTCTTAATAACAATCATTAAATTCCATTGAGAAAGGCTTAGTTCTGTGGAACTCCATCACATTAAAATGAAAGGAAGACAGGAGTGTACTTTTTCCAGAAGTTTATTTGCACAAGACTGGTTTCAACGAATAATCTGATAATAAACCTGAGGATGACCATTATTCATTGAAACCAGTGGTGTGCTAATTAACTTGTGGAATAGTACACTCCAGTCTTCCTTTTATTTTAATGATCATTACATCTAGTTGATTAAATAAAATTGTCCATACAGATTAGTATAACCAAACACAGGTAACAGAGATAGTGTCAAAGTTTATTTACAACGATAATTTTATCTATAAGGAAAAGGAACAAAGCTGTTGTAAGACATCTGAGTCAGATACTAGCTCCCTTTATTGTAAAGATTATTAGTTATTCTTCTCTCCCGAAGATGGCAACTTAGTTGTCGAAATACGTATCGAGAACAATACTTGCTTACAAGCGCGACCACGGAGAACCCCAACCCCCGCTGGTGGGAACTCTTCAACGGTTAAGTTTGCACGCAACAATGGCTTTCAGGAGCTAGTAATGATAATTTGACAAAAATATAGTCATTCACACAAGGAAAATTACGTTGTTGTACAATTACGGCATGATTTATCAAAAATATTACCAAAATTATCGACATGTATCTCAGGAGCTCTCATTTCAATGGAATAAATCTTTACAATATTTTTCCAAGAAAAACTTAATATTTTTGATCTTGCCAAGGAACCCATCCTCAAGTGTATTTCGAAATTTTTTATAAAGTTTTATTAAGAAAATTTTTATCCACAAAACTGACAAGAATGTTAAGTAAAATATTTTCTCTTCATTCCGAATGTACTAATGAATGTACTAACTAATGTACAGATTGAGAATTGGATGTTCACGAATGAGAAGTAAAGTAAATTTGGCTCATTTTGGTGCTGCCACGTGGGGGATTTGCCTAGAACTATTTCGAGCATGATTAGCTTTAAGATCCATTTTACGCAGTAGTAAATGTTCCCTTGCCAGAGAAAAAGACGCAAACCGCAGGCATGATGGCTCTTGGAGTGTTTTTAAACCCCTAACGGACGCTATCCTAAAATTTCTAGGGGAATATCAAAACAAAAACAGAATCCAGACTCTTGTAAACGTGAATTTCTCCTTTCGATTCATGCAGTTTAACTATTTTAAGATTATTTTAAAAGTTTACTGCCAATGAGCAGAGTTTCCAAAATTAGTCTCTAATCAAGGTGAGGGCTCATACTCAGAATTTGTATGTTCCCCTTCGTTTCTTCCCAGTCTTTCTCACATTGTTCTATTGAGTTTTCTGTCATATAATCTGCATTAATTAGTTGATTAAACCTGTTATTTCTGCACTTCCTGCTATTAAATTCTGATCCTGTATGTACATGATATGTATAACGGTGGTTGAGTTAATAGGCAGGGGTAAATTAGTTAAATACATTTCGGAGAACGCATCATGCTCGATTACTGTAGCAACGTTACAATATTATCTCTACCTTGGAGTGATAAAGTATACTGTATTCGCCATTGAATTTAGAATCAATGAATTCATTTTTATGCAAACTCAATGAATATCCTTTCATTAAGAATCATTGAAAATTCTGGATAATTAAAACAACAGTTTCCTTTTATGAGAAACAAATTGTAATTATCTTACTCTAGTTCTTTAATAAAACTCCTGTATGTTACAGCTTTACAGCTTTTTTAAATACACACCTTCCCTGAAATGTTATGAAAAAAGCTCTCCTCCACTTTCTTAGACTGATTTCTCATACAGAAAATATTCTGCAGGCAATACCTCTCTATCAGTCAAATCTCTCAGCCTTGCTTATGAAGTCTTCAAGAAATACCATGCCTGAACGTTTTGGCAAGAAATTTAAATTGCTTAGAACAGCTTCCTGGCAAGTAGAATGTTTGGCTTTGAGTGCCTGTCCAGATAGATTTTTTCATATCTGTTGAAAATTTTTGTAAGTGCATAAATAAAGTCACTGAGCACGCTTTACCTTATAAAAGTCTTTGTATGTAGCAAGGTTATCCTTGGGCATTTATAAACACCTTATTTTCAGTAATACATGAACCATTCCTACTTAAAGCAGTAATTTCATACTAATGCACACATTGCACTATACAATCTCCAACTTAATTAAACCCTAGCTTGATATGAGGATAACCTTGCAGTTTACTGAGAAGGTGCTGTGTCAGTGTAGCAAAATATCACAAAACACAGTTCCATTAACACATCTGCTACAAATGATGCCAATTGCTGTGATCCATGTTTTACTCAAGGAGCAATGCCATATTGCATTTTCTAAATATAGTGAAGCATATGCAGTTAAACTTAACAACACTAACTGAGACAAATTTCTTGAACCAAATGCAACTGAATCTTGAAATGAGAAGTGTGATTAGCGGATAAAGAATGATTCATCCATAAATATTGATTTTCATCTAATTTGAGTGTAAATTCTGTACATCTACCAACCTGACAAGTGATTTATCATGGCCATGGCATTTTATAATGGTTAAAAGTGTTTGAGGATTGTTTGATCATTCGTTGTTTGAATTACCTTAAATTGAAATTTTCAAATTGGAAAATTATATAACTTCTAATCCTGCAACAAAGGCAAGTTTTTTTAGAGTACTGGAATCCAGTAAAGAAGCCATAGGCACATAGAAATGTGTGGAAAGAAGCCAAGGTTATGAAAACGGGACCCATAATTGATAAAATAAGTTATCTTTGATGTCAGATTTTCTTGCAAGGTTTTCGAATCTGAAATAAAAAATGAAGAACTTTTTCAGAGGCAAGAATATATTTATAACTACCTCAGATTAACAGAGATAAGAAAAAATCAATATGCTATCAACTAGCTCAAACTTCATTATATTTGTCACACATGTAGTTAAGTTCGAATTTGTATTTACATTTTGTACTAGGTCTATGAAGAACAAGGAAAAATCTTTTACTCAACTCCAAGGGACTCAAACCAGGTTCTGTCTGGGGAGGTATTCTAACCACTAAACTACCATGCTGCGTCTCTTCCACTTTGTTAATGGGATGCCTTGAGAGCTAGGCAAGTTGCACTACACTTAGTGGCACCAAACACTGCCAGAGGTCTTTATTGGGGTCTCAAAACATTGTTCTTAATAGCTGTGAAGGAAAAAAGGTCAAGTGAGGATAAGAAAAGGCTAAGAAGTTGCAATGTGATTTTAAGGAACAGGAAGTTGTAGTAGTATTATTGTTAAAAGTGCTTCGACAGCTTAGGTCATTTCGCACGTGGGCCCCCACCGGGAATCGAACCCGGGACCGCTTTCACCGAAGTCGAACGCGTTGCCCACTTGGCTATCCGGGAGCCTGAACAGGAAGTTATCTAAGAAATTGATGAAGATAAGAAAATAGATATTTGGTAAAATGTTTGGGATAGTAGATAAGAATGGTTGCATATAATGATGAAGGGTAAAAAAATTATGAATTAGTAGGAAGAGATATTTCAAAAACTTGTCTGGAAATTATGGATCTTCAATGCATTTATTGAGAAGACAATGAAAACAGAAAAGGAAAATATAAAATTAACCAATCTTGTGGATATTATTGTTATATGGCAATACTTGTTGATAAGAAAGAGAACTCAGCAAGGACTATATTAATTACAGAAAAAGCCACGAAGATGCATAGCCTCCAAATCCATAACAAATATCAAGGTTTTTCTTTCAGCTGAACCAGAAGGTTAATTCCAGGTGAAGTTAGTAATGGACACACTTGAACAAATACCAAAGAATTTTGCCAATTAGGTAGCAAGATCATCAACAATTGGAGTTGTACTAGAGAAGTCATTAGCAGAGTGAAAGAAGTGAATGTGGGAGTCTTTTGAAGTGGGACCACAAAAATAAGCCCATAGAAAACTTTAATAAAAAGATGAGGGAAGTTAATTGGGGATGATTTTGGAAATGATAGTCAGCAAAATATGGCACTGGAAAGAATGATGAGAGGAATTTTTGACGAGATTAGATTATGGTCTAAGTCAAAGTTATGAATTGTGAGGTATTGAAGTGATTGGCTGGAAACAGAACAACTTAGAGAGCAGTGTAAAACCACAATTGGATTTTTAACTCTTGATAGCGTTGCAAGAAAATAAAATTGGAACAAAGCTGTTAATGAATTAATATTTTAAAGACAGTCCATTTGTAGGAGTGTAGGATAGAAGGATTTAGTTTATAGGACTGATCACTGTAACTTTTCCTTACCACAACATTTTGTAGTCTGTAGTAGTAATAATTTCCTTTAGTGCTTCGACAGCCAAGGTCATTTCACATGTGAGCCCCAAACAGGAATTAAACCTGGAACTGCTTTCACCAAAGTCCAATGCAATGCCCACAAGGCAAACCAGAGGTTTGTGGTTTTAGCTGTTTCAAGTGCTCAAACTGAAAACAATACTTTTCTAGGTTAGAATGTCCATCTCCATAATAACCCTGGCTTGTAATCTCTCAATTCATACTACGTTTAAAATATGATTGGAAATAAAAGCTGCAATGCCTATTATCTCAACAATATTTCCATTTTTCTCAAATTTTCATTCTTGATATAAAATAGGTCTATATTCCACTTATTTACCCCCAATCCCATTACTGAACTCTCTCAGGACCTACATGGCATGGTCCTACATATATCACCTACCTCATCACTTTTGTACCTCATCTCATATCAAACTCTTTAACTAACTTTCCCAATGCAATTGTTGGGCATTGGCTCAACATACTGTATTTTTCTATTTAAATCTGCAGCCTTGGGTTTCAATCTTCATAATGAATTGCAGGGGCATTTTGTGGTATCTCATTGTAAATAATGCAAAAGATATGGTTGACGAGATTAAATGAAGCAGTTAAGTATATAATCTTAAAATGTTAACATTTCCATTATAAAATTCATTATCTGATCTTTCTTCTCTATCTATCTTTTGGGAAATAAAAACTTTATAGGAACATGTAAAAGTTATACTCTCTTGGCTTAAATTAAGAGAGTCTGGAAACTTATGGCTAAGTTGATTTCATACTGGAAAGTATCATGAAGCAGGGGCATGCATTAGATCTACTCACTGTGAAATTGAAAGCCTGTCTTCCCAGAATCTCCACAGTTGGTGGAGAAAGTCTCTTTAGGGTGGGTGGTAATAGGAGATCAAAATCCAGGTATATACAGGGTTAAAAAAATCACATCTTCACAGTTGTCGTAAGATTTTAATTTTTTCCATCTTTTCCATGAAGAAATTGTACCCATTACGTTGTGTAGCATAGCATATAACTTCACAGTTATCACTTATAAGGACAAGATTACATAGAGAAGCATCTTCTTCAATTTGAGTAGATTGATATGTTGAAACTACAAACTTTAGTGGAAAGGAAATATTACAAAGTGGTCAATAGTTATCTGAAGAGATTTGCTGAGGTCTCAATAATGATTTACTACAAAAACCATGCTTAGTCACATAAACAAGGAAAGAGTATGGAAAGCCACAGTAGAGTCCTTACATATAATATTTGCAGTTTATAGAACTGAGTTACTAGACACTGAAATTGATACGATTAAGGAAATTTAGTCAGGTACAACAGATGAGATCACAACAGATATTTAGGAATGGTTTTAAATTTTCTACATTAGATGGTAAAAAATGCTGGAAACATATGAATTAAGGAAGAGATTTCACTGCATAAATTAAATTTTCAGAACCTTTATATTGTTTGCAACTGTTGGTTCATGAGGTGTATTAATGAATGTCAATAACATATAGCCAACCAATCTTCTTCCACCTGCTTTTAATAAATCTTTTTCTCTATTTATTCTTTTACTCTTATTACTTATTCTAAAACTTCCCCTTATAACCACTAAATCATTTACCATTTCAGGTTTCTGGCTATATCTAGTCTCAGGTTACAATAATTTCATTCCTTTAATCCTACAAATACAATAGCATAGAAATGCGACCAAACTAAAATTAAACAGTATTAAATATTGTACTTTCTATCATGAAAATGGCTAATGATTACTATCCTAAGGTAAAGGAGAAATATAGAAAATGTCATAACTGATAAACAAGCTTAAGGTATAAATTAAGAAACTTTGAAGGCTTTATGTCGACTAATATTTACATAGTTTCTTGATCTTGATGCTCCGCAGAAATTTTGTTCCTGACAGGTTCGAAGGATGCTGTGTATTAGATTTAATTTACGTGATTTTTGGGGACTTCTAATTATATATTAGTAATATATCTAATGTGAGCCCCAAGGTTTACTTACCATCATTGAATTATAAGTAATTTCTCAATTATGCACTAAAATTTTTCTCAAGGAGCCCTATTTCCCTGGAAAATACCTGGCTAAAAGGCAAAGGTTTTATGAGAAGCGTTCTTTCTGCAGAAAATAACGCATCTTATGCCCTATCTTCAACTTGTGCTGCAGAGAGACAATGCTTAATTGGTGCTTATTGAAGGCGGAACCTCACAGATATACCTCAAGTTAAAAATTATTTTTCCATTTGTTCCAACAGTGGTTTGTGGATATGATTATTGATGGAAAACAATGTATTAATTGAAGCTACGTTCCGACAAAGATTTCTTTATGAGATGTTTCCTTATAGAATATAACAAAACTACGTCGAAACTCGTAGTATTTTGCATAAATGAAGTAATCACCTTGATAATTGTATGTAAAAAAAGTTAAATTAGGGGAGATACCTTGCTTTCCAGTGGCGAACCAAAAACTGAATTAACATCTCTACCGCAAATGTAACGTGAGAAAAAGATGGAGAAGTAATAAATGAAGATTGCCTGCCCCTATTCTGATCCAAAAGCATAGGATTTCTCGTGTTCTAAACACCTCAGGCCCCGTTGGTGTACGATGACGTCTAGTTTGCTCTAGATGATTTCATTCAAGTTGAGCGAATAACAGAATGGAAAACACAATGATTTAGGTCGTCTGCCTTCTTTCAGTTCGCTAAATAGCAATCTTTCATTCCGTAACAGCAATCCATTTTATTGATAACCGCGCTGGCTGTAAGTTGCGTAATTTTTCCACGAACAACAACGTACATACCTATCCAGATTTTTCAAAGAACGAATTCGTATTTTCTTGAAGCGAGAGTGCGTAATGTGACATATACTCGTAGTCAGAGCCGCGCGTAGCCTATCTGCCGCCTGGGTGCGAACATAATTTGCTGCACTTTAAAATTAAATGCCAAAACCTTACATATCCCGATTTGCAGGTTAAAATTGATCTGTAAGACTCAGAGAAACCAATGTTTTACGACTTCGTTCCTCAGCTTGCGTTGGTGACAGGACATTAATAACGAATTATTAGGCATATTCCGTATGCTGACATAGTAAATTGTCATCATAAGTACCTTAGCAGCAACAGTCTCCAGAAGGGTCAATAAAACAAAGCTATTTGCAAATTATAAAATACTCCAAATCTCTGGAAATGATTTATTCCAAGACCTTAAGAGAATTCGTTCGTGATGCCAGAAAAATATTTTATTGGTTCCAATTCTTCGACTAAATCCACTGCACAAATATTCCTTTTTCGTCTTGAGTTATCCATAATTCTTTCCTCTTATTGTTTGCCGATCTTCAATTCACATCATAATCATTCCAAAATAAATCGGGTGTATTACAAAGAAAACAACAAATAATATTGGTGTAATAATAACAATGGTAGGATTAGGGGTAGGTTGTATCCGTTGCCGCCCTTTAGATGCAGCCGTCTGGGTGCGATGCGCCCCTTGCAGCCATAGTACGGCGCGGCTATGCTCGTAGTATACTCATTTCAAAGCGGATTTTTAAGTTAAGATTCCTAAGTTTGGATGATATCATTTGGCTCGCGGATGGACGCAGAATTTTAAGCCCACGAGATTAGCATCTCTCTCGAAATTAATTTTTTTTCCAGGCTGTTATCATTCACTCAGTTCTCGGCGTTTTCCGCTGATATTTACAAGGATGTAAGGAAGCGTAATTCAGGTAACATTTTATCTGCTGTAGAGGCACTTTTGCATTAGCCATGCCATTCTTCTTTGTGTTATTCTTCGCTGAAATTCTCCTTCATAGTTTTATTATACTTCACTCCATGGCTTTATGTTTCTACGAGAAAATAGTTGTGGGACCTCGAGGCGACAGAATAACACGAATTTGATTATTTTCAGAATTACCTCGAAAGTTTCCGTTCTTAACCAATTTCTGGTCAAAGTTTCGGAAATGCGATATAGTTTAAATTTTTAATTGTTATATCCCAAGTAAACTATAGATCGCTCCCATTGTTAATTTGGTATTTTAAGTTACATCGTGATATTCAAACAAAAATATCATCTTTTTCAATTATTTTCTTTCCATAAGAATCGTTTAAAAATACATGGAAAAATCCTGTACTATGAGTCTTCAAACTTTTTACTAAGCAATCAAATTTTGGTGTTTGTTTTACATCGAATAATAATATAGGAATAACGTCCTCTGAATGCGTTTTATTTTTTATTCTCGGAAAGAATATTTTTCTCCTCTAGCCTGAAGACCGAATTCAATGTTGTCTTTCTGCAGCTTCGGCCGGAAATAAATTAAAACGGCCAAATGTTAGATGGTATGTAGGTTGGAGGGCATTCTAATGGATGGAAAATATTTTCTTCCTTAGTCTTATCCAGCACCTCCTTTTTAAAAACAACTCAGAAAGGTCGTTAGCTATACAGATCATGTGACCCGTGAGCGTATTTCCCCTAATCTTACAAGGTTTTGGGAGCCCAATACCCTACATTCCCGAGCCCTCCCTAGATGGGCGGAAGTTGAGGGAGCAGCAAGTTCAAATGGACTTACGGGCATCCTTTTAAGCCTTGGACGTGCGCCTGGAAATTGGTAAGTTGCTAGAATTAAGTCATACGCTTAAAATCATATGCGCTACAGAGATTAATCATACCTGAGAGGGTAAAGTACCCACAAGAGTTACGATTATACGCTCTGAAATTTATTTTACCTGAATTGCACAGTATATCATCTGTGTCTGTGTATCCCTATGGTTTGGACTACGTTTCTAACGGTGGTTCACAAGTGAATGCCTTATATTATTCAGATGTATCAATAAAAGTGATTCCATTGGAATCTTTTATTAATACATTGCCGATGAATTAGTCTTCAAGAATCATTCTTCTTATCTTTCTATTTGACTATGAATTACGCAATGGTTGAGTACTACGCATTTAATGCAACATCTGCAATGCTTATTAATGTGTTTATCAGGAAAGTGAACTCTATTCTACACATGCTGATATCCTCTATCAGGGGTGGGGCACCCTTTCTAAGTTTACCAAAATCGGCCAAATCTCGGACTCGCATTTTTTCCACCTGGCGGCCAGCATTTTTGAGAACATTTACATATTTGATATATTACTTGAAAATGGTTTTGTAAATCGTGTGAAAATGACGAAAATATTATCAAATCTTTAGAAATATGTAAAACATTTTCCCCCAAAAAATTAAAAATAAATTTAGCAAGTTGCGCAAATTTGTACTTGAACCAGAAGTAAGTGATCGCCGTTCCACGTTTGGCGCGCGAGCCAACGAATGCCTCCCCGTCCTGTATAATAGGAATTCATCTCCTCGAACTTTCCCTCACCTCGAGTGCATACTGCCTTTCGGTTGGCCGGTATTCGGAAAGGCCCATTTATTGGGTGAAACCGACCCATTTGCCTAAACACAGGTCGATTTTCTGAGAATAACTTTCCACTAAGTAACGGAAAGCGAAAGTAAAATTTCAATCGGTATTTGGAAAAGCTTATTCTATACACGTAAAGACATTTCCACGTCCACGTAAAGCAACTTAGAACGCGAAAGGGAAAGTGCCATTTGAAGTCATGCGCCAAAACTAATCGGTAAGAACGATACAAAAATGCTTCAAAATGGAGTTTGGGATTGTAAAATCTTACAACTTCGGTTGTCAGTTCTTAAAAACGAAATTTTATGAATGAATTTTCTAACGATCATCACCAAATATTTTAAACGTAAAACGAAATGCTTATGGAGATATTTTGAAACTAACGACTTTATCAATTGTTCTCTACAAGATGAGATTTTATTTTCTTCCTTGCGAGAAAACTAGCAAAGAAAACTGCTTTCTTTCCATAGAAAGACGTAATCGGTATCACACGACCCTCTTGCTTCTTCGGCCGGTGCAAAAAAGGGCGTAAAATAAGAGGTAGATGCGAGGACAAGTCCTTTTAGGGACTCATGCTTTCCACGAACGGTACACGACGACAATAAGATGAAGAGGTAACTCGAACGGTGGATGTTTACACCCCCTGCCACACGCCGAAAGGCGGCTTTCACGGTATTTATGTAAGTGTAGATGTAGAATTTGAAACGAGAAGCTTTGCTATTAGCTACTCTCTAACGTTTAATTCATCAACAGGAAGCGTATTGCATTTGTGTAATGTGAGTAAATGTCTGGAATGTGTTTCGTGTGGAAGATGATTTCATTAGTAGGGTCTCATAACTAACGCGGAGGGAACGATATGGAAATAGGTATGGAAACATACTTCTAAAGAAAATCACATTTAAATATCATTTGTGGGTGGATTAAGCGATGACTACGACATTTCTAAATCATGAATATAGACGATATTACAGACGCTCGTATAGTTTTAAACAAGTGCACATTTGGTTACATGGAGGTGAATCGAAAAGTCACTTTATTTATGTAACTTTAATTTAGGAGTAAAGAGAAAAACGTAGTATGGAAAACTTAGTAGCCTTTAATGTCTGCTGAGATTGATCGTAGACACTTTGGCAGATTCCATTGACATATGGGCGAAAATCGTAGGAAATTCATTCAAAAGTTATCCCTGGTCCTTGACAAATGATTGTTTTTACGAGAAATCTGTTTGATATAGTTAGATTTTATAAGTTAACAGTTCACTAACACCGACAATGAAGCTCACAATCTTATAACAACTTCGACTATCTATTTCTTAGCCTGTATTTTGATCTCTAACATTAAAAATGGAGTAATCATTGAGCAATATTACATATAGATAATGAAATCCATATTTATTTAGCATCAACCGATATTCTGATTATTAGAAAGAAAGGGAAAATAAAAGACAGTGAAACATATTGGCGGTAGTTGGTAAAATCAATCCTAAGCAAAGCATTCAGCGTATTAATTTAGTCTGGAAAATGGGTAACCATTTAAAGTTAAACCTTCGCTGAGTTTATGCCATGAGAAAGTCGAAATGAAATTACCCGCCGGGTGGAAACACCTACTGTAATCATAGAGGAGACCGATGTGTTCTTATTTCATATTTTGGCAATGGAAAATAGAATTTCATGGAATTCTCAACTGTTAAAATCAGCCCTTCGTCATCTTCTAATCTTAGGAAAAAAATATTAGAAAATTATCATAACTTTTGAATATTTTAATGAAAAATTGGTAGTCGGCAAGTGATCTAAGTTTTATTATAACCTTGCAGCGTCCGAAATTTTTTCTGTATTTTTTGATTAACTACGGACTTAAGATGGATAGGAAAGCGCGATGAAATTACCTTGATAATCTCGACCTGACTGTAGCTAATGGTTTTGGTGGGTTGTTTTTCTGTTTTATTACATCAACTAATTTACCTTGTCGACAATGAGAGAATGATAAAAAAGTGCTGTTTAAAATCCTGAAAATACGAAATCTGCATTGAATTAAAATTGTACATACAAAGCGAAAAAATCCTATAAGAATGCCCACATCATTATACATTATTTGTAAATAATAATAATACGATTTTCTTAGAGTGAGATCAGCTCTACAAGTGTGTTGTTACTAGTTATACTTCGGCATATAAATTTAAAAGAAAATAAAACAACTTTCTGTACACTTCAAAGCCATAAATTACCACCTTGGGCCATTTTATACGTCTACTTTTAGAAACATCAAAGCACCGCTTACTTGTTGCATTATGGTAGATGTTCTGAGTAAATTCTGTGAACAAATTTGAAACCTAAATCGGATGTCAACACCATCTCGCCTTGCCGGTAAATCGCGCGATGTTGAAAACAAATTATCGGAAATTCTCAGAAAACATATTAATTATTCATTAACAGTAGATGAGTTTGCTGGTGTTACATCGACTTCACAAATGTGTCAATTTGCTTGAGGGATAACGATTTATTATGAAGTGGATGTCTATGTATATATATGTACCCTGCAAGCCGCCTTTCGGCGTGTGGCAGGGGATGCATGCAACCTGACTCTATTTCCCTAATCGATTACTTTCGCGTATAGTTACCGGAAAATATGAGTTCTTGAATCGACTGGTTCTAGCATCTACTTCCCTGATCTTTCTCGCAGTATCGGAACGGCCTATGTAGTATGGTAAACGCACTATATCGGCTAAATTAACTGCGAATGCTTTCTCTAAATTTATTCAGTAAATTAATCCTTTGTTAAATCTTCTTACATCTAAAGATAACCATGAAGCATCTGAGTAACGCTCACTGATTTATCGTAGAAATTCTTCACAAAACGTATTTTCAAAACAGCCTTTCGCTGCACCTTTTCTAATTTCCGAATACAACATTTATCGGCAGGGTCCCATTCACTGCACGCATACTCAAGATGAGGTCTAACTAACGCAAAATAACATCGCTCGCGAACTTTTTCGTCGCTCCGACCGACTATTGTATAAATTATGGATGTGAGTACTCCATGTTAAGTCATTCGTGAGAGTTACTCCAAGATATTTCACCAATTTTATTGTTAATAAGTTTATCCAACGGATACTGCACGGATAATCTTTAATAATAGATTTTCTTTCGAAGAAGTTAACTTTCGAAGAAAGGTTTTGAAGACATTTCCAATCATCGTACCATTTCATAATTTTATCTAAATCTTTCGCCAGGGTTAATCGATCCTCTCTACTCTCTATTTCCCTACAAATTACCGTATCATCCGCAAATATCCTTACTTTACTATCAATAAGTTTGCTAAGGTTGGTGATGTATACTAAAAATAGTATCGGTCCGACTACGCTACCCAATTGATGAAGAATTGAATAAGCTCTACCCTCCTAACCGTCAGCTATAAGGACCCGATCTTCTCAAGGGCTTACTTTAGGATTTTAAGATTTAGATAGACTTATGGGAATAGTCACCCTCAATGAACGAAGCTAATGAATGGTGTTTCTTTTGTCGTGAAATTTACGGCTTTTGCGATACAAAAATGAGCTATCATTGCCAAGTTTGAAAAGAAGAGACCTCGGTTTTCATAGAGTTATGGATTGCGTTCTTGAGGCAGTTTATATGATTAGATAGCGTTTTCTAAGTCATAGAAAAAATCAATTCTTGAAGTAATGAAAGCTGAATAAGGCGATACTGTGCACTATTTGAAAACCGTTGGCCTAATTTTGCACCGTTCTATGTAAGCGTTCGAATAAATGAAGTTGTTTTAATCGGGAAAGATATGAAAAGACTCGACAATCCAAAAATTATATTAACACATTATATACGTAGAAAAAGAAAGTAGAAAAAATATTTTGAAAATTGTTGCATATACCTTCAAACCCCCGTATAAATTTACCGATCCAAGTTTACATCTGGCACTCATGAAACTTCAATGTAATAATATATGCTGCTTTACACATATGTAGGGGGAGAAAATTAAATCTCTATAACTGTCTTTCTCAACAAGACTATCTGAATCTTATTGAGAAAAGAGGTAATTATGCTTGTTATTTGGTAGAACTTAAATTTGCTTTCAGCCATTTTCATAGATGAAGATGATTAAATAAAATTATAGATTTCCGCTAATGGATGACATATTAATGAATTCAGTATTAAGGATGATTACATTAACATCGGATTCATAAAGTAATGTAACAATATAATAATTTATAGTGAAATGCAAACCCAATTATTACGATAAGAGGGTAAAAGCATTTACCAAGATTATTTTCTACCAAATTTAAAGTTTTTAGCAATCAACTAATCAAAGCTAATCTTTTATGAAATATAATTAAAAATTGATTTTCATTTATAAGTTACTTAATGTATCTATAACTGTAAAAAAATAATTCAAATACACGACGTAACTCATATGTTTACGAAAATGTATCTTACTGAGGCTCGTATGCTAGGGAAATGCCTTTTGTAGGATTCCTTGACGGGCAAGGATTGTTTATCACTGTTCTAGAATATCGGGAATTTTTGAGAAAATTTACACTCGGTCTATTTTTATTAGATACGAGATGCTAAATATTTTGAGGTCCTACAAATGACGAAATGTGTCAAGGAAATTGAATAAAATTCTCCTTACCTAAGTTGGATGTCCGGTAAAGAGCTGTCCATGGGCCTCTTCGATGGAGGTTCCTTTCAGGGCACTTGGACATTGGAAACACGGGTGACTCATAGGCCAGAGAAATCTCGGAAAGGATTTCACTTTCTGTTGAAATTTCGAATATAAAGATATCTGTTGGAATAAATTGGAAAGACGGGTGACTCATAGGCCAGAGAAATCTCGGAAAGGAGTTCACTTTCTGTTGAAATTTCGAATATGAAGATATCTTTTTAAAAGAACAACCTCCAATATCACTAAGCAAATAATATTGTTATACAGCCATAGGCATGTATGAACTGTAACGGAAATGTTCAATGGAGGATTACCGTTATTTACCAAATAGAATAACCATTATATCGAAGGTTAAACATATGTGCTGAAACACGCAAAACACAAAGAATAGTTCTGAAAATTCGATTCCAGCGATGAAGATACATATGAATTTAAGCAATTACATTTTTAGTCGAATCCGACAGTGAATTACTAACATTAGTCAAAGTACTAATTATTAATGATTAGAATCGAATCGAATGAGATTCATAAAATAAATGCAGGCTATATTTAAAAAGAATGCAAAGAAAGGTATAAGAATGCTTCTTACTTATAAGCTAACTGAACATAATGTCAGCTTCGTATTGGCGAGAACGCAGTTATAATTTTACTCGAGGGTGGCAGTTAAAATATCAGAATTGTTATCTCGCAAAAGCAATTATTTCTGTACCAGTATATGTTTAGGTATATTATTTTAAAGCCTGGGTGAACTATTATAATAATTTACAAACAGGGGTTGTGTTTTCGTAAGTTGTTGCATAACCGCTGAAAGTCTCGCGAAATACTAACACAATATTAAGGGAATATTTTAACGTAGATCGAAAAAAGAAAAATTAAAGAAATAACAGACAGTTTCATTAATGTAAGCATTGCATACAAATTGCTTGGGCATACAGAACTGCTCCCAGATAATTCGAATTAGGATCAGCGTTATCTATACGGTTAAATTAATTGCGGAAAGTGACAAAGAAAACGTATTTATCAAATTATAAAATTGCTCATTCAAGAAAGATCATAAGAGAAGATTAAATTGATTCGAATATTCTATGGAAAGAATAAACTGTGCCACAGACAGGGACAGAACTGTGCTATGACAGAAAAAAACTAAACTCAATGTGGAACAGATATAAATTCAAACGTCATGCAAGAAAACAAGGCAACGATATCAGTCACAATATAAGCAATTTTATCTCGCAATAGAAATTATTTCTTTGACAGGAGACCAAAAGATTGAAGTGGATTAAGGCGTGTTATACAACTTACCTTACATACGAATTCCGGGCTGGTGACCACTGATATCTTAACTCTGCAATCATCGTCTTCTAACTTCTTAACGTCAAGTCACGTAACGTACAATTATCGGAAAAAGAGAAAGTGGAAACTTAAAAATAAATGCCAAATTTACACGATTCCAAATTTAATGCAAGTGACTTAGTTGAAAATGTAACGGTTTTTTCTTGACAAATGGGTAACACGACCTTACTAGAAGAAATTCCGGTAGAAACTGAGAAATTAGACGTTTGAATTATGTTTGCACACGCTTCCTGACCTGTGATTGGTCGAATTTGAACTTTCGGTCGTTGCCCCGCCCACAACTTGTGTAATAATATTCATAAATAACAATCATGAAATCATGACAGAATTAATATTCGGTTTTTCGATGTAAAATTTTAAACGAATTTTAAAATACTTTTTGTGCATAATTTCTTTTTTTAATTTTTACACGAATATTCAATTTTATTACGCTTCTCAGCCGTAAACAAAAGAGTAGGAATAGCGCATCGGCTCACTAAATCGATGGTTAAAACAGATAATTAATTATCAGAAACGTTAAATTTGATTAAAAGAAGTTTGTTTTTCAGAGAAATGCCGGTTATCTTCACGATGAAGAAGATGAAAAATTACTCCCCGCCATACGAATTTCTTTATTACATGTTGAAAACTCTCAAATCCCCAACCGGGTTGCCTCTTTCCGTGACGTCGAAATTTTCTTTATTAAAATTTCTCTCTCGATCATCTACCCATCCGATGATGTTTGTCACAATGAAATACACGAAGGTGTTTAGAAAAAATATTCCACATTTATTTATCATATTAATTTACACGATATCTGTGATCATGATGTACAGGAAAGTATGAATGTTTTCTAATATACATGAGAAATGCTTGTCGTATGCCTTAGATGTCATTCACATTGATTCGCCGATAAAAAGGACTAGAAGCTAGACAGATTTTTATGAAGATAGCGTAATGCACAGAAACAATTATTTCAGATCCTTTTGCATATTTTTAATGTTATTATCACCTCATTTATTTAAAGATAAACCTCTCATTAGCGCTTTTCCGCAGAATACGAATTTTTATAATAAGTGAATTGATGATTTAATAATAGAAAAGGAAAATTAATCCTGCATATACCAGTTTTGTCTAAATCCTCTTATTGGCTGTGAAAATGTTACTAGTATGACTTCTAATAGGGAAAGACTAATACCGATATATGACAATTATCTTAGGAACTAGGTATTGAATTTTATTCCAATATAAATTCCTTGAGGCCATTGATCACAAGGTACATGGGCTTGTTCCTCTTATAGCATTCTGAATTTCTGAAACCAAGGTGCTAATTTGTCATATATTGTAGTAAGCCTCCCTCTCTAAAGCTTTTGGTTACAACAGTTAGACAGGTTAAAGAAACAACTAACCTTCGAGGTGATGATTTCACTGACTGACCTTTATTACAAAAGGTCAGTGAATTATTGTAATATCAAGATGAAACAAATAAGAACGAATACGGAGATTCGGTAGATTCGGAGGTTTACATTCAGGTTTCAATGATGTTAAGCCTAAATTTTCACCTGCTCAAACTTCAAAACTATCACTCGAAATAGGGTGAAATGAATTGCGGGGATTTAAACATTCTTGGATGTCGAAATATTTGTGCAGGTAGGGGAACATCGTACTAAAAATCTTCAAGAATATCTTGTTAACATAATAAAATAAACGCAAATTATACATTCAACCACACACCTATCACAAATATCCTCCTTACATTCAAAATTTGCACCTCAGACGGTAATTGAAATTTCTGCGAGCAATTCCTTTTCCCAACAACTCCAGTATTACATCCACTCATCCTGTGGGTTCTTTCCCTTGAAGATTCGTTTATTACAGATTTGGAATTATACTCTTTTTCGCTATTATTCCTGGATATCACTGAATATAGAACAGGGTTTCAACTGTCGACAAGCTAATTTTTGTCGCATGTGTTACACCTTCATAGTAAAGGAGAAATCTAGAAGTAATCACGATCTTCATCACTTTTAACAAACTGAGTCCATATCGATAACTAATTATTATCGCTTGAAAATCACTCAACTCTACATCGCCATTTCACACGCGTCCTCAATGCAACCACGAGGCGATAACGTAGCCCTTTTCCGCCTTTTTGGAAACTTCCGATCGTCTAGAAAAATCTGAATTGCGTAAATGGCATTCAAAAGCAGCGAGCAACGTGAGGTGGCTGAGAGTTCACGTTCCTCTCAATGTCGGTTCTTATCTACTTGTAGAAGTATTTGCTACGTTCTCTTGTGGATGTGGATGACTGTTGAAGACAGCGTATGGGTTAATTTACCAGTGAAATGTTCAAAGTGGAAGTTTTATCGGCATAAAACCGATTCTTCTATTTCGTGATTTCCTTCAAAAACTGTGTTAAGGTGTTTGAGAGAGAAAAGCGCATCAATTATTTCAATTAAAAACCTTTCTTGAAATTAAAACATATGGTAATAGTGTAAATTTTTCTTAAAGATAAGGTATACCCACCGAATTCAGAAAGGGCGGTGAGAAAGTTGGTGGAAGAACTTGAAGAGAAAAAAAGCAAAGGATATGAATATCGGTTTGCTGATCCATGTCGAAGGAATTTCTTATGTATGTTACAACATATGTCAGTGTCTATTTACAGACAAGAGTTCAGTATTCCTGCACTTACGCATAGATTAACAGATTATAGATTATAATTAACTGAAACATAACGCCTGTCATATAATATGAGTATCCTGTTCAGTACGAATTAAGTATAAATATTTTCTTAGTATAATAGGTAAAAAATTAATTTCAACGAGTGAAATTTTAACGTTATTCTTGTTCCTTTGTTAAGCTTCCATCCTGAGGTAAAAGCATAAAACTATAAGGAAACGTATACTTTTAAATCTAATCACTATCTTTTACTTTGCAGCAAAGATCATAGCTAGCAAAGACGAGCGAGAGAGGAATCATAAAGAAGAAATTCTTAAGATTGCAATTTTATTCTTCTGAATCGTGTAGAACTTTTTTTGGATCAAAATTAATGTTTTTTGTAAATTATTCTCTGTAGCAACCAAATCAATTATGGGAGCCGATGTACTTATACCTATTGTGCTTTTCCCACTTCTTTTATTATCTTTGCAATGTTTCTTTTCTTATAAGAGTGTTCTGTGAACCTGACGATGGCTAAGTAGCCGAAACCGGTTGTTCCGTTAATAAATTTTCTGTGGAAAAAGTATACATCTGTTTTATATGATGAATTTCCACAATATCACGGCCTCCTCTGTAGATTGTTTCTTTTCTTGTATTTCTAATCGATCTCCTGTCCTCATCTTTTTTCTCCCCCTTCCTCTTTTTTTCCCTCTTTCTTTCATATAAATGTACATTTATTATGCTTTTTTTTATTCTTTTCGGTAAGGTTGCAGTCACTTTTCATTTTCTAATTTCCCCCTCTTCTTTAAAATTTTAGATGCTACTGTCTGTAGGTTTCGCAGGTTTTTCACGCCCCCCTTCCTGTGGGCGTTTTCCTGCAGGGTTCTATTTTTTCCTAAGTGCAAGAACTTAGGTTTTTTTTAAATCGCAAACACCTCAAACACTTTTCTTTTATTTTAACCCCATAAACTATTTCTTTTCATCTTTTATGACATAGGGTTAGATGTAAGAGGAGACTTACTAGTCTCAATCTCGCCATGAAATAAAGTCGATTTATTATTATTATTCTTTATTTTACGGCTAAGAGATTATGAAATTTAATAAATGGGATTATATTGTTTGAAATATCTTAATGCGTCTTTAAATGCCTTTAAGTAGTCATCTGGAAAAAAGCGAAATGCTTTTTAATTCTTCTACCTCATTAATAATTTAGAGATACTTCCATGAAGACACTCAATTTACGCGAGGTGTAAAAAATTATATTTTAAACGAATTGGTTTAGCAAAAATATTTTAAATTCTTTTCAAAATGATACCATACTAAACTGAACAATTATTCAGTCACGATTACTATTTATGAAAATAAACTAAATAAGGGACTCGAAAACTTGGCATTTATTCTATCATGAGGTATAAAATTCAAAGAAGTGGGCAATAAGTGACTTTTCAATTGAGCTCGGTGTAACCCGATGTGCACTTGTTTAAAAATATTCGATCGTCTATATTCATGATTTTGAAATGTCACAGTCATCGCTCAATCCTCCCACAAATTATATTAATATGTAATACTCTGCAGAAGTTTGCCTCCGTATCTATTTCCAAATCGTTTCCTCCGCGTTAGGTATAGGACCATATTTATAAAATTATCTTTCAAATAAACACTTTCCACAGACAAAAAAATGCATACGACATCAAACGACTTATCCTAAACTTTAAAGTTAAACCTCATGTTAATTTCCACTTAGTAATTTACTTCATTCTTTACTTTCTGGCTTATTCGCTAATATTTTTTTCAGGCATTTCAACCTGTAGGTTAAATAAAATGTAGTCATGCTTCCGCATGCATTCTGCGGTATCAGCAGCCAGCAATAGATCATCCCTGAGCTGATGCAACCACGCATGTAGTTCTATTAGGTATCTTTCTAAAGTAACATTACGCAATAATTACGTAATAAACTGCCGTGATAACATCACACACTATTGTCAGTGAGCAAGAATGGACAGCACCATTCAATCTAAGTCGATTTTGATTGGTTTTTTACGTGAATTAGCCACATCTGTTACAGACAAGGAATCTTTTATAGAAGTTATGATTTCTGGTTTGGTTCACCCCAGCCACCGTTGCTAGCTGAAACATATACAGACAGATTTTAAACTGATTTATTTTCCAGTGATTTTGACTATTGTGTACTTCTCAAACAAAGTTCGTATTTTATGAATACATATTGTTAATACATTGTTTCTATTAGCCGAGGGATTCGTTAATATCTACCGCTTACGAAATGGCACATCCATCGCTATTAAAATGTCTACGCAAAGGCTAAGATATTCTCTCCTCGATGGAAACTCTCTCCATAAATGTTTACGTGTTTGGGAAATGCAGACGAATGTTCTCTTGATAATACCTACGTTCAATTGAGTAAATTTCCACTACGCACCCCTTCTTACACGATTGTGCATGGAAATTGCATATTGTTTACATATTTCAGAGATGCAAATAAATTATCTTTTGGAAATGCGTTATATGGAGTAAATAAAATATCAATCAGAAAACCCCTCGTATGATTGTGCCTTAAAGATATATCTCATTTGTCCTAGTCTTACCACAAAGCACATGACAAACCTACGGATAATATAACATTTTTACAAGGAATAAGGAAAGGTTTGATTACTTTGCAGGATTAAGTCCCGCAGCTGATTCCAAAAGAATAACAAATGTGAAAAATAGCGACATGACTGGGACTCGAACCCAGGTCTCCCACTTTCCAGGCAGGTATTCTAACCACTGAATTACCATGCCGCATACCGTTTATTGGTTAGAATACCTGTCCGGAAAAAGTGGGAGACCTGGGTTCGAGTCCCAGTCATGTCGCTATTTATCACACTTGTTATTCCTTCATAAAATTTTTAGTTAAGTCATATCCTTTGTTTCCTTATCTTTTTGGAGGCAGCCGGGTTAAACGATCTGATATTGTAAAATGCGCCTTATTTTACTTTAAAAACTCGTACCGATAAGCGCTCCAATGTCTGAGCAAAAAATTAATGTATGAAATCCAAGTGGCGCAACAATAACTTTCTGCCCAGGGCTTTCCTTGAGCTCTCAATGTTTGTGAAGAACGGTACTCTTCATCACAAACCTGTATTTCCTTACTCCGTCATATGGGTTTCCTGGCCAACATTTTTATGGACAGTACAGTCACAAGTCATGATACAACGTTTTGATTCCGAGAGAAATTATCATAATTTCACTGAAGATGACTCGCGATGAGAAAAGAATGATCGGATTAAGTCTGGAGGATTATTTGCGAAGGTCGTGTGCACGAGAAGAAATGAGTCATTTGCAGCAATTTTTATTTATTTACAAATTTCGGCCGCGGTTAGACACAAGTCTGATGGCAGCTTAATCACTTAATATACGCATTGAAAAATAAAAACAGCATACAATAGATAATCCCTACTACATGTTACACCCTTTAAATTACATTGAATTTAGATTCAAATAACACATTCATACAATTTACATTTCTATATCTCAATCACTCTGCATCGTTTTCTCAGCTCCTTTTAATTCTAAGGCAAGGATATCAAGGCAAACTAATTAATCCTTCAATTTATGAACGAATACATAGCTAAATCTCTTCTTTGTTTTCTCAGCTTACCTTAGAATGCTTGCGATCCCCTCGAGTAATACAAATCGGTTCTTCTATTCCGTTTCTCAACTCATTCCAAGTCTCGCCTCCGTTTCGTACCTGAAAGATGTCTACCAGTCAATTCACCCTCTTCCTTTTTCTAATGATTCCCAACCAAGAATGTCAAGCAATTCGGTTACGCTGTCTTCTTTTTCAATTCTCCGCATTACAGATCTAAAAGATTCGATCTTTTTTATATCATATTTCATATGATATAATAAATATCTCATAAATTTGTCGCGAATTCTAATATTATCGTATGTGCTCTTGGATAGCCATGTGGGCAACGCGTTCAACTTTGAAAGCGGTCCCGGTTTCGATTCTCGGTGGGGGCCTTCGTGCGATATGAACTAAGCTGCATAAGCACTGTTAAAAATACTACTACTGATATTCTCACTTTTGCTTTATATCCTAACCCTTTCGCTTTCCTAGTACTTCACTGTAAGGATCTCATCAGTCAAATCATAAGCATACGATTTTTAAACGCTTTAGATACGGTTTCGACTACGTGAGTACTCCGATCCAAATTTTTAGTTATTACCACCCCTGTGTAGTTACCTACATTATTTCAACATGGGAATTTTCTCTCCATTAAACTCATAACTATCATATAATATGTTAAACTATCTCTATTCTCGTTTCATATGGCTGAGTCAAGGAATTATCGAGGGTTCAAGTGTGAGTTAAACGGTAATAATGATCGGTTTTATAGAGCGTATTGTAGGTGGAAGCGCTAAGAAGGTTAGAGAACGATGTAGATTCACGTTAGTCAGGCCCATCTGGAATATTCGGCGAGTATATGGGATCCAGCGGATGAAGCGAATGCTCGCAAACTCGAGAAAGTTCAGCGCAAGGCTTTACACGATAGAAAAGCAAGCATTACGCAAATGCTCTCAAACGCAGGTTGGGAATCCTTGAAAAAATGAGATTAGAAGCTGCGATTGTTTGCTTAATTCAGAGAAAGTACATACATTTGCAGAAAACGTAATCGATATCATGCAACTCCCCTGCAACTTCGGACGGTCCAACGATGAGTGTAAAATAAGAGAAATAGATCCGAGGACAAGTCGTTTCAGGGACTCATTCTTTCCGCGAATGATGCGCGACAACAATAAGGGTAAAAGGTAACTGGAACGCTTGGTGTTTACACCCCCTGCCACACGCCGAAGGGCGGCTTGTAGGGTATTAATTCCGATTCAGAATGGATGCTGCTTCTAGTTGTAGACACTCCTTTCCCCCTTTTGAGGACGGTGTACTGTAAACTCACTGATATTTTAAAGCGATTAATTTTACTGCCTATCCCTTGCGCCTCAAAAGAGGACTTACGGACTGCAAGCAGATATTTTGTTTATAATCTGAAAATTAAGGAACAAAGAAGTGAAGACAGTAAGAAATAGGTTGTATTTAAGATCATTTTGTTTTACAGAATCAGACCCTGTCTTTAAAAGAATGGACCGAGTTTGTAGTTTCGCCCTCTAAAGACCTTTTAAAGTTTAGATTTTGATTTCCCGTAGGAACGTGGATATTTTCTGTATCACAATTCGACAGACTCGGCGTCCGAGGATGTTAAAGGTTCGCTGAAATGTACACGGGTGTTGAGAGCGCGTGGTGGCCTGGTGAATGCCCGATGCATTCCAGTGACGACTGACTTGCCTGAAGGAAGGCCAGCACCTAACTATTCAAAGTTAAAATAGCACTTGTTCAAGACTTCGGTAATGAATAACTTCACCTCGTGGTGGAAGCCAAGGCATTGCATAGGTACACAGCGAATAACTCAATCTTCAAAGAAACAACTGCACAGAGAAAAACCCGGATTTAAAACGAACCCACGCCTTGAACTCTTAAGGTGTGTATGCATGAATTTCTATTGAAATCTGTTTACTTAAATCCACAGAAGAGGTCTGAGATGTTTTAGAAGACTAGATCTATCAGAAGTACTCTTTTGTCTCTGGGAGTCTTTCAGATGATAGGAATGCTTAGGAGGGACTACTATTCGGCAGAATTGTCAATTACTTCGCCTTAGTAGATTATGTATTAACTTCTTAATGCCACTCAAATGTGATAAACTAATATATAATTTCACAAGAATGGGAAATTGAGAAGACAAAGAACTGATTTCGCATCCTCATATAATGATGTTATGGCGCTTTTCCTGTTTCGTTTACATTTAAGCGTAAAATTGTCCTAGTACCTCCCTGAATTTCTCGATTTAAAGATAATATTACGATCGTATTGCCTCTTGAAAAAATGGTTAGTTGGATGATGCCTATCAGCACAAGATCGCTTAATTTTGTATTGAAAAAATAATATTTTGGCTCAGTAATGATTAATTTATCAAAATTATGATTTAGCATCCCCCAAATTATTATTATGTATTGATATTACGTAATTTAGTCGTGGAAGATAGAGGTGCTGAAGTGCATCATTTTGACTTCTGGCCAAAAGAAGGGGAGGGATTCCGAGTTGTCTATGGCCTCTGGGGCCCAAGTTTAACCGTGAGTCAACTGCTCATGCTCAGATATAAGTATGGGTCATTTAACTATTAGTTATGCCATATTCATACGACTATTCTTTCCAACGAAGAGAAAGGAATGCTGTTGTGTTGACCGTTTTGCGGAGAAGGGAACTTTCGAGGAAGGGGGATTTTACCTCTTATTGTTAGAACCAGGTGCCTTTTAGTGTAAACATAATTTGGAATGTAGATTCTGATACTTCAGAATCTTTTCCTAATATTGCATAATCTTTTCCTTATATTACATTTGCACCGTCTGCGCAAAATTAAATAAGATTTCGTTGAAATATGCATCATGAAAAACAAATTTTATCTTGACTGGTAATAAAGTTTTGATAGTATTTTTATAATTTGTTTCTCTTCTGTTCAAGAAAAGCAACCAATAAAGTAATTAGAGGTTTAAAAGCACTCCTCAAGCCGTGTGTCAGCAGATTAACTTGGGTTAGGAAACATTGGGAAAGTTCCGGGTTACCGATTCTTGAGCAGTATCCTATGCTTATTTCGGAAACAAAGCTCCCTTATTTAAAGGTTTATTTCCGAACGCATATGGCGTAATTCTCAAAAATCGGTAATCCGAATGTTCTCGGATGTTTCCAAACCTAAGTTGCAACTGCCGTCTTGTCACTTAATTAATGAGTGTTTTTCAATCTTTAATTCATTAACAACCGAGTTTCGATCTCAGTTTATCAACGTTTGTTAAAGAAGTTCGACCAAAAATTTAAAAAGTGATAATGATTTTATTGTCATATTTTAATATTGTATTATACATTGATTGTCATGTATTCATTTTACTAGTGGTTAAGTAGGGTATATGGTAAGGAAGCTTTCATAAAATTAAGGGAAAGAATTGGTTGGATTTCGACTTTATTCATCACAATGATTGTCTGAGTTATTTGGCAGAAACATCTTTGGAGAAAAAAGAGGTAGAATGGATTTTGCTTTAAATAAGGTGATCATTGAATTTCGGTGGAATGAGTTTTAATGTATGAAGAGAAGTAGTACATATAATATGAACATGTAAGAAACCAATGAACACAGATTAATGAAATTCTCAAGCAATATTGTTAGGTCAGTAGAAAAAAGGAGACACCAAAGTGTAAGTGAATATAACAATACTTTTGAAATTTATATCCAAATTAAATATGAAGAAATATATGCCAATTAAAGAGGAATATCAAGATTTCCTCTCTGTAAAGGGAAGGTATAGACGAACTTTCCAATAACTTCATATTCATTTGCTCAACATTCAGTATTAGAGCTACAATTCAACCTAGTCTTAGAGAGAATTAAAAACATGGCAAAACTTGAAGCATTATATGAATAAATTTTATAAGATTGGATTTTGCTCTTTGATTTTTTTATTGACACAGAGAACCTCGCTAAAGTAAGGTATTACAAATAAACAGCTTTGTGCTTCCCGCTTTGGGCATTTATCATTCGTCAATTGTTACGCGGAGAACGCGCGAGAAATCTTTTTCGCCAGAACGTGAGCATGCGGGGCCGAGTTAAGCCCGTATGACACGGTCCAATATATTGGCCAATATATTTCAGATTGGATTGTGTACCGTTTGCCACATGCCAATTTCCAACCCAATTTAAAATCCCCAATTTCCCGACCAATTTCTCACCCAATCTGGCAATTAGAGCATGTTCTATTTTCTCTGGCCAATCTCCAATCAGAAGTGAGTTAGGTCGTGCCCTAGTGTCCAAAACAAAAAGCTTCATGAAAACATCCGGATCTTTCTTGTTGTGAAAGACGTGAAACATCCAGTAACGGCTTAGGAGAGTGGCACGTTAGTTTTTGAAGATAATTCGAAATATTAATCGAAAATCTGGACGAAAGAGTTTTGCGTTGCTTATTCATACTATTTAATGATGCGGAATGTGGCGCACTCGTGCGGGACATTTGAGCATTAATGTTGCCAATATTGGTGACAATATTGTTCTCATCTTGTTGAACAGATCGCCCAATATTGGGCTCCTTATTGTGCCAATTATTGGGAAATTTATTGGCCAATATATTGGACCGTGTCATACGGGCTTTAGGATGCTTTTACCACGCTCAGTAAGGTAGGTAAGGTTGTCAAGTGTCAATTGGTTTTCATATATATTAAGGAGAGTACGAGTGATCGTTTCGTTAAAGTAATCAAATTTTTTGCTCAATCAATTTGAATCAGTACTTTTCAGAAAGTGTCGAAATCGATCTTAATCTTTATGATGTACCCCGTTATCAACTTTCCTTCGCGTGCCGAATACTCATAAAGGTTCTTTGAGGCTTCTAAATGTATGATAATGTATTGAATAATTATGAAATATGAATGAAGATCGCGATTTAAATTTTGTAAAGTGGCGTGTAATCGATAAAACCTTTTGAAACGAAAGAGTTGAGTGAGGTTTCCTTGAGAAATGTGGCCTTATTATACTCTACTTAATAGTAGAGGTTCAGTAAGATAGTTTTCTCTAGGTTAATTAATCTTTCAACTTAAGTTATGAAGAATTTTTACTTTTAAGTGGTCTAGGTCACTTTCCTGAGGAACCTTGAAGATGTTCTCCGGATGCCTACCTATTAGCTGTTCTTTGCTGCCTGTGAGCTATTTCTTCATAGTGCCTTGAAGAGGGGGAGTGATTGTTGTGTGTGAAGTCAGTGGTTAGCGGTATTAAGTCTGCGTTGAGACCCTGGAAACAGCATCTTCATGCAGTCGTGGGATGGATAATGTGTAACTGTGAGTTGCTGTTTTTCGATTGAGAATTTTAGAGGAACGCATTTTTCTCAATATTTTTTGGTCTGCATTGTGTCATTTTTTTGAGAAATCACATCTTTATGAGGTTATGATGTGAATTTTTAAATGCTTTCTATTACCACTACAGTTAGATAGTCCCATTTTAAACTTGCCTGATCGTTAGATATTCTTCAGTAGCTCACACTCTTGGGCAAATAGATTTTTTCTTCCAGTATCTCATCGTCGTATCTATTTGTGATCCCTACGTTAACTTTCGAGCATTGTTAAGGGAATCAAGTGTCCTTTCTATTATATTTCGGAATGTTAGCCCATACCTTCACCAACTACATTTTTATTTCATCAATGGCAGCTCTAATGTTGTTGTATTAATAATGCCTCTTATTGCCTATTACATACGATCGAAGTGTTTACTGGCCAAAATACCTTTATTTCATATTGTAAGGTTCAAACCAAATGCATAAATCCCAAAGACCTTGCCCCTTTATGAAGGGGAGACTATTACGATTAATGCCAATTACCATTTCCTTAGTGATTTATTCTTAGTTATGAAATTGTTTGGCAATCATTTGATACTTTCAATTGCAGTCTCAAATTACCACTTAATATTCTGTCATGTTTAAGTAAATGTACTCTTTTCCTGAAACTGCTTTCAGTCAATGGAAAAGGCAAAAATACTTGAGACCACTTTTTTTTTTAACTTTATCCCCTTAAGTTACATTTGCATTCAGTAATCTCATGTAAACCAATTTTTTTTCTTGGATTTCTTGCAAAACAGGAAATTATCATCAGTCAGCATATTTTTATTTGGTATTGAGTTTTAGTTTGTTACCCAAGCTGGTACATTTAAAGTCTCATTCATATTAGCTATCTAATAGAGGTGCATTTTTACATAACATTCATTTTATTGCTAATTAAGGGATTTTCCCTTAGCAGAACTAGTAACCATGCTTGCTTATCACATTCAGTATATTTATTTCAATTTTGAAAGATGTGAGTGGAAGTGGCCATCAATAAGAATTTTTACTGAAGACTAATACTGTTATGAATTTTTAATGGGACTATTTAGATGTATTTAACTTGGAGTAATGCACTTATACCATGCATTTGCAAATAAGCCTTTAATTTTAATTTCTATTGGTGGTCTTTAAACCTAATAAGCCATTATACTGACCATAGATGAGATTTTTTAAACCTTTCGTACACTTACAAGCTGAAATAAATTAAAGATACAATTAATGAAATAGTTTAGTTCTTTTTCTGTTCCAAATTTTGCATAGTTTTCTGCATATGAAATTTTTTCATGGTTTGAATTTCCAAAAGCTTATTTTCATCCATTAGTTTCTCTTCATTATTTTAGGGACTTTGTTTTTTATGATAACCCAAGTATTTCTAAGCCATAAAACATTTTATTCCAAATTATGATTACCTTGGGAATGACAATCAGCAATGAAACATTGCTCTTCTGCTATATTTTTCCATTATTTCTATTCTTATATTAATTTAACTTTTAAAAGAAACTTGCATTGTTACGTATTCTTAAACATTATCCAGGTATTTTTCTGCATTTATAAATGTTTTCCAGGTGCTGCTTCCTTTTCCAAAGAGTTACAATTTTTATTGTGACATTGCAATTGGTAGTTATTTATTATCCAATTAGAAAACTTAGAAATAATTCATAACAAGGACAACTTTATCATTTTTCTCATTGATATGTTTATTGATGAAATTTATAGCTAAGATTAAAGAAACTTTTTTAAGGCAATGACAAGATTTTATAGTATGTTTTAGAAGCAATAACATTGGTTTAAAAGGTGCATTTCCTTGGTGCAGAGAAGATTATATTCCATCACAATAGAGAAAAAAGATGTCCTTATTCATTTTTATCACATCTGTTTAATGCTAAATGTTATGAAAATAATCTCCTTTGAATACTATCACAGTATAATCAACTTCATGTATAATTATTTTGGAAATATGCCGTGTTCTTAGTAAAAATGAGCTTGTTTGTATCAACCTCTTGAATTCATTAAATCCAGGGTTTAAAGTATTACATGCTGATTGCACAAACTAACAGCAATGCTGTAATTTCCATAAATTGCAATTAAAAGCCAATTTAAATTGAGGGGACAGTTTAAATAGAAATGATTAAAGAAAGATTTCATATGTTTTTATGGGGCATTGAAATGTATTCAGATTTTTTAGTGCAGCATTATTACGGATATACTTAAGGGGCATCCTGGAGTTTTTGAGTTATTTCCTGTCAAGAATCACTGATTAAATTAACTCCGCTGATAGTCAGAGAATGTAAAATAGGAATGCATTCTTGGGAGAAATTTAATGTCAATTTTTGTTTTGAATGAAAGAAATCTAACTTGTTAACTATAATCAATATTTACTTAGGATCATGAACCATTTCATTTGGATGTGATGGATGTTTGTGAGTGGTTTGTTTTATGGCTTTAGAAAATCCTGTTTTAATGTGGTGTGTGCTTTGGAAACTGAAATAATTCTATGTGCCTTAGAGCATAATATTGTGGATTTTGAATAGATAGGGAACTTCTTCCCAATTTCAATGTCCTTCTTAGATAATGTTTGGTTAATGCAGTAAAATCTCAGTTTTATGACCTCCTTCATAGTGAAAAAATTTTGACAATGCTTATTCAGACTAAACCATTTAGCACTGCTTTATTCATCCAATTAGAGTGCAATAATTTGAATGTACTTTATGTGCACTAATTCATTTTTGTATATTGTTTGACTAGGGGATAAAAATATGGAAAAGGTTCATTCCTAGCCCTCATGAATTATGTAAAGGATTATTATGTAAAGATATAAAAGATTGTGCATAGAAACTCTGATCTGGAAGAAAATTAAATCTTGATTAGGACTAATGATGAACAATTAAAAGCATCTGGAAGGCTGATTTGGAATAATTCACTGAAAATGTATTTTACTTTAATAACTAAACATTACTGGCGAATCACAATCCTTGAGTTACTTGAAATTGCCATCAGAAATGATAGTTACGGAACTTTGAATAGAAACTTTGATTGTTAAGGAATTCAGAGGATTTGGCAATCTGTTCTGATTCTAGTTGATTGTAGCTAACTGTACAGGCTTTATAAAGTAATTACTCTTTGAGATGAAATCAGCCTGCTCTTCAAATATTAATAAATTCCTGAAATTCATAAAGTTAAGAAGATTTATGTTCTAATTGTTATTTCTGTACAGGAAGTTTGTTATATTTTATGTATTCAACTCAGAGATCATAATGTTTTCTTGATTTTTGGTTGAACAAATTTATGGGACAGATTTTCTTGCTTTGTGACTTTTTCAATTCCTGTAATGAATTTTCAGACCTTGCAATTAGTAAAATGTTGTGTGAAGAGTAAATCTTGAAGTACTGGCAGAGTTCAGTTTCTAGGAAGCATTTATTCAGTATATTTTTTGATTTAGAAACTCCATTTGAGGTTTTACTGCATTTTTCTTTGAATCAATAGGTTTCTACAAGTCGCAAAGTTTTCAAGCCTTTTGTATTTCTTAGATCAGTTCATGTTCTACATTTTAAACGATTTGAGTACTGTTTTCAATAAGGGTACTGCAGTGCAAAGGCAATCTTTCCCTTTCAAATGTGTTTTCTCTAGATTTCTCTATTTTAGTGATAAATAATTATTTCTGNTTGATGTAATTATTCTTGATTTCAATTTTCAAAGTATTGCTCGATATTGTTATATATTGCATGGTAGTTGAATTCTGGGTTTCATCATTTTCAATTTGTTTTGTACAATTATTCTTGAATTCTAATTTCAACGTATTTTTATATTTCCATGATTTCTCGGTTTTCAGTTTAAGTATGAGCTTTGAGGTTACTGATAGAAATTATGAAGTTTCCAGAACATTCTAGAATTTCCTGAACTTTTGCTTTAACCCTTTGTTGCCAGTTCTAGAAAATTCTAGAATTTCCAGAACTTTGCTTTAACCCTTTGATGCCAGTTCAGCTCGAAAAATTATACTGATGCCAGTTCAGCTCGAAAAATTATACTAAGTCCCCAAGGTCATTCAGTCGGTTAAAAAAATTAGAAGTCTGTTTTCTCATGTTTCATAATTTTATTTTTTCAGATCAATTTTTGTTTTCTGTACTTGTATTCTCAGTGATCAGTCTTTTCAATGGCTATGTTCAGAATAATTCTCACTTAGAATTATTCTGGACATAGCCATTGAAAAGACCCAGATCACTGAGAATACAAGTGCAGAAAAACAAATATGGCTGCCACAGCTCCAGGAAAAACAATTGCTCTTTTGAGCTCCGAGATAGGCCCAGGTTTGACGTCCCCTTCTGTACCGAAAATTTTGGCGGGTGAGGAGTTGGACGTATTCACAATGAAACTTGAAAAGGTTCTTTCTGACATTTCTTTATTGATCTCTGTAATAAAATGTACATTGCAAAATATTTTCAATAAAGCACAAAATTATACTCCTGGTGTCTTCTTTGCTGCAATACTTTCGTGCATCCAGACAATATTTTAATTCAACCTGCAGTGGAAGTTTTACACATTGAGAAAGTCACATAGGAGATACTACAGAACATAGTATTTAACAGAAATAGCCTGAATTGAAAAATCACTTTTGTGAATTAGAAAATGAGCAAAATATTTAACAAAAATTGCACCACAAAAATTACATTTTTTCACTTCAAATTGAGAAATTTGTTAATTAAACCTGTAGTAGAAGAATTAGTCATTGAAATTACACATCAGATTCTACAGAACTTGTTTGCCAAATAATTACAGTTACATATTTTATCTTTGAATTGGAAATTTCTGTCTGAAAATTGTCAACGAAAAGACCACTGAACTATCCAACAATAGCAAGGTAAGATTAATTTTTACTTAAAAATCAATTATTAGTAACATAATGGATGTTATTACAGGTCTTCAAATTTTTGAAGAAATTTTACTTATGTTTAGAGCTTCTAAAAACTGCTTTAACTTTTCACCAATAAAGATGACATTTATACATAGAATGAACTTTCCAAAATTACAGCAAGTAAGAGTTAACATTTGGATTGCATCCAATACAGTCAAAGAAAATGAAAATCTATAATAAAATTAATCTTGGTAAGCGATATTTGGTGGAATTCCATCTTCACAATAACACAAATTGATATTTGTACTATTCCACAGCGGTTTTAATGTAGCATGACCAGGTTTCGACGTATTCACGTCATCATCAGGTGGCTCAGAAACTGTTTTAGTTCTAGCTCAGAAACTAAAACAGTTTCTGATCCACCTGATGATGATGTGAATACGTCGAAACCCGGTCGTGCTACATTAAAACCGCTGTGGAATAGTACAAATATCATCAATTTGTGTTATTGTAAAAATCTATAATATCCAGCAGCCAAATATTCCGACATCAGAAAGTTAACCTGAGCAATAGCAAATTTGCATGCCAATTAAGCACAAAAGCAAAATCAGTATGTCGATAACTGGCTTTGAGGTATATTTCTTTATTTTTTAACTTAATAAACATTATGTCGAACTGGGGATTGTAACGTCTGAGAAAACCGCTGCAAAGCTCAACATTCAACGGAAGCTTTAGCGTTTGAATATTTAATTACGAACCCATTGAACATAAAAGTTATACTATTCACACGTAAAGAACAAATTTCTAACTAATTTAACGTAGTTCATTTTACTCCCTTTTTCAGAGTGGAATATCGACTGACCTTATTGCAAAGAATTTATTACTAATAATTTAGCAATTTAAACAAGATCGAGGCACCGTAATAGTGATGACATCGCTGAAATGTCTCGTCGAACAAAGTAACAATTAAAATGTTCCTCGGGTATATCCTGCCCTTTCGTGAACGAATGTCTCAAGTAACCTCTGATTACGGAATCACCTCCTAGCTTTTAATTGCAACGGTATTAAGTCAATGCGTTCACAATATCCCATCATAATTAAGCACGCTATCACAAAAACAGCTGATAGAGCTAAGGAGTCAAGGAAATTTTATTCAATTCCTACACTTTTGACCTAAGAGGTCACAACATCCGCAAACCATAGTCTAATGCCCTTCCTTTCCTTAATGATTTCTTTCCGCTACAAATTCTGTTGGCTTATGGGGTTACTTTCATTATCTGCTCTCGGAACTAACATTTTTAAGTACAACATTGAACCGGAAATAATCTAGGACCAAGTAAAATAAGATCTATTTCGATGTGGGCTGAGTCTGATGGTTAACTATCCCGAAAGCCTAATGCTCAAATGCGTACTATACATTTTATTATTAATTGAATATCAACTTATCACCAAGAATAAGGTAGATAGCAGGCTGAAACGTACCGCTGATGCCGAAATCTGACCCGGTCGTTAATTGCACCCAACGTCGATGCATCAAAGTAGAAAATATCTGAGAAAAACCAACGTTAATATTCAATTCCGAACGTAATAAGTTTCCGATTTAGGGAAGATACGCGAAATCAAAAATGTCTATGCTAAATATCGGCTGGTCGAATGCATGCTCCATTAAACTGCAGCTCTATCGCAGGGGCGTCGCATTGAACAAATTCATCCAATTTTTAAATTTAGGGACATTAAACTGACAATAAGGAACGTCGCAACCGGAATGAAGAGAGTTAACTATTTTTTTGAAAAGTTCCGACGTTAAAACAGCAACGTTTCAGCAACCAACTCGCAATCTATAACAGCATGGCATATCTTAAAACTGCACCAGTATTATGCACCTAAACGAAATCGCACACTTATACAGACACCACGCTATTAAGTCATTTACTTCACAATGACAAATTCCCGCGAAGATGTCGGAAACTCTTCAAATCACCGTAAAAATAAATTAACGTACACTACAACCTAGATTAAGGAGGAACAATTGAAACTTTTAACACTAGTATCTTTGATAAGACTCACGAATAGAGGCGACCAACTATCTTCGATAATGTTTTCAACGCCGGGCGACGTCCTTCGTCCAGCAGAGAGGGTCTTCGAGCAGGGTTGAACCGTAACCTTCAGAAGTCAACAGGAAAGAGGACGAACCGCTGCTCTGCAAACCTTTTTATGCTCGGACAACGGATATGGGTGGCGCTGTAGTGGTAATAAGTGGACGGTAGGGTTGGAAACTACTACTGCGATAGCTACAATTCTTAAATAATTATAAAATATTGCGAGATCGATGAAATTCAATATTCGGTATACGTTTTTAAAAGAAAATATTCAGATCGAATGAAAAACTACCGCTGATTATTTTCTAGATACCTTTTTCAGTATTGTAACTGATATTATCAGTATGTATCATTCATCTTTGAAATACCTAAATTTGAAAATTAATTTAGTAACATACAGAAAATTAATTGCCTCTCTTTGATTTGTTTTAGTTGTCGATTCATACGGGTTAGATAAGTCCGAATGTCGAGGGTCAAAAATACTACGTATTTCCTCGGCTAATCTAGGGATAAAAATAGCGCCACCATTCAAATTTATGCAATTAGTTTCCTGGACGCTATTCATGTCATTAATGCTTTAATTTGAAAACGTGCAAAATGATATTGGATTTGATGAGACTGAAATAAGAATTTCCATTTATGGTTCGCATAAATATATATGGGGTTTGAGCCATTCGATAATCTTCGAGAGTGAAAGTGGTCCGGTGCTCCATTCCCAGTTGGCTTTCATGCGAAATGATCTAAGTTGTCGAAGCACTTTTAACAATATTACTACTGCTAATCTTTGAGAAAAATCTTCAACTGTTTCTTTTTAAAATACATTCCAGTTACATGTTCCAAGTGTTTTCATCTATTCATTTTAGGTTCATACCACGGCTATTGAGATTGAGTGTAAAAGCATAACTGTTACTTGGCACAACTGGGTTTTAATATCTCCCTAACGAAGGTGTTATGAGGAGCAGAGACCATTAAGAGCATATGTGAGAGGTCACAGAACACGATCTCTCCTATACTACTAAAATTGCGCTGCCAATCTGGTTAGTTAGATTTGTTAGGGGCTAAGGAATCTTTTGTTAAAATAAAGGCTTGTCCCAAATTATCTAATATATCTAATCAAAATACCATTGTAACGGAGTCCAGGAAATAAACATCGTCATTAAGGAAACACAGGCGACTGATATGAGTGGAATGCTTTCATAAAACTTGTTCTTACCGAGCAAAATACAATTGGAAACAGATGAGGACGGAAATTTCAAATCGCGATAAAAATTATTAGAGGCTGAGAAATTGTAAATATGGACGTTCTTAACTACTTATGCTTAAATGAAATACTTCCTGTGTATGTACAAATCTGATTATGATATTAATTGGCTAGGTCGAATCACAGGCGGTATATCTACTATCATATCTCACTATGATGTCTTGATGAATTTGTGTACAATATTTAGTTTTTTTTTCAGTACAGGAGGGAGGAAAATGTGTTTCACATTTACATTTGCCTCGGTCTTGTCCATGACCGTGATAACATAAAAGCTCTCAAGTGTAAGTTATGTTGAATGATGGCATTGATTTTGGTAGATACTTACTTCATGCTACTCTTTGGTGACTGTGCTTCATTTACAGAGGCTATTTCCGCTCATTCTGGCTTACAATCAGTGGGGTAAATGAGGAAACAACATTACTTCTCATTTCATTCCATTAATTCCATTCCATTTTCAAGAGTATAGATGGAGGAGGTACTGAGGCTCAAACCGGCTTGCGGGATTAATACTTGCAGGCTTACATACTGGAGCATAGATCTCTGGAATCAACAGTGTTATCATGAATGCCGTTGTCAACCATGGTCGAGATGAAGCTCGAAAAAGAGTAGCATTAGTCAAGAAGCTTGAATCGTGAAGCGAAGGGATTTAATAAGGAAAGGGGAACATCAAAAGATTGGAGGCCTTCGAGATATAGGTGGAAACATAGAATGGAAACATTAAGTTGGCTCGATAGAAAAACAAACAAAAAAGTACTAGTAATGATCGAGGAGAGGGTTCTAATTGAAGTGATTAAGCGTCGAAACAGGAAATGGGTGGGTCAAATATTGAGAGGAGAGGGATTGCTGGAGAACGTGATTGAAGGTAGAATGCAAGGGATAATACAGACTTCACTTCACTTCACTTGGTGTTTATTTATGCTGGACCAGATGGAGCCGAGTGGCCCCCTCTTTTCCTGCGCTCTTTCTACATGCCAAGTACATATATACAGTTTATACAAGTAAATAAATATATACAATCATAAATATATACATGGGTTAAAATATACATTAATAGATAAATAAAAAGAAAAAGATATATAAG
>KZ308319.1:929894-964672 GCA_000376725.2 Ladona fulva
TATATATACAGATGAGTTTATCCATGGGCGAATGACCATTAAGGAACAGATATAAAATATGCACCAGTTCAAATATCACACTCACAAATCCCACGCACGCGCAGTCCACACTTCTCACTTAAAAGTTATTCGTGAAATGTTGGAGTATGTTTGTTCTTGTTGGAGTTGAGGACAAGACAAAGAAAAAATATGTTAGGTGACATAAGGATGGGGTATATTACTAGGAAGCAAAAGAAATGGGGTTGAGTAGGGAATATTAGGGCACATGAACCAACCAAACGGTAGATCACTTATGCTCGTCAACCATGACTGAAGATTATAACAGATAGCTGTAAAATTTTTCGAAACTCTTGTATTTAAAAATCAGAATGAGGCAGCTTCATAGATTTTCCGCGGAAATTCGTTTGTCTTCTCATCTGTAACTGTTAATAACTCCTGTTTTCATGGGCAGATTTTCCATCACAACCCAATTTCATCCAAGAGCGCAGATATCTCAACAGGATTATCGTCTGATTGGTAAACATCGCCTAAAGGTGCCATTTAATTATCACGAGCTTCCTCGCAGTCGCAATGAGGGAATCTCTGATTTTAACCACTTGTTCCTGAAATCTCTCGAAGAGAAACTTACGCCGGAACGTGATACTTTCCGACAGTATGATACTATTGAGCCGCAGAATTGGAACCCTCAAATAAAGACGAATAGGAAAGTTTCTCCTCCATCGATCACTTCAAAGAATAAGCTGAGTCCTCTACGGATAAATCTAACCCATTGCTGCTATTTCTTTTGACCATGATATGATATTTTCCTGATGGCGAAAATCTCGCAAATAAAATTCATTCCGCCGTGCCTACTTTTTAAACGTTGCGGCTTACACAAGATGGCTATCTTTATTTTCCCTCATCGTAAAAAGGAATTCTGAATTCGGTATCAAAGAAGTTCGCATGAGAAACATTTTTAGGGTGGATTAAAGTTAATATGAAGGCTTTCGGTGATGACTGAGGCGTAGTCAAGGAGTGGTTTTGGGGGTTCCAACCCCTCAATGAAAACAAAGCCATAATGAAGGTATGCGAAATGATAGAATCCCGGATGCATGGCATACAAATACCGCTAGAGACTCGCAGGGTGTACATGTTAATATAAAACAGTTTCCATTTTCATTACATTTTGGGCAGTATTCCTGTCCATGGATTGTAGGCAGTGAAGTGTTTACTCCATAGCTCTGAAAACCCCTCCCATGGACAAATCTTGGCATTGCCCCTGTGCTGACCCATGACTTAATTGGTGGGTCCTCTAAATTAAAAGAGACGTAAAAGGATTACATTTTGATACTATGTAGAAAGAATCGGAGATACTTAAAAGAGACCAAAAACTATGAATTCTTAAAATGTTATCGTCAACTTGTGTGAGTTCGATGAAAATGGGGAGGGAACTGTGTTTAGTTAGTGAAGCTGAGGAACTTAGGTCGTCTGCCTGAAAACTTTGAAACCCCAGGAGATCGTGAGCCTGGTTATTCAATTTCTGTTGGTGGTATAATTGGTATGGGAATTCCTCATCAGATGAAATTTCTAAAATTATCCAATCTCAACCTCTGCAAAAGGATCTATTAAATCTAACTCACGCTTTGGTTTGGGTTCACTACACACAGCATTTTCCCTAATAACACATGATTTAACGTAAATTTTAGTCCCTCAAATATATTCTCCGTTTCTTCATACAGGTAGAACTAAAACTAAAACAGGCAGTCAGCCTGTTTGCTCCAAAAGATATCAGTCCCATTGTTTCATAAGAACACAATGAAACTATTTAAACCATCGATGAAAAATTTGATTACCGTGGATAATTCGGAATACGCGATCAGAAGAGTTTGGTGTTTTCCAGTTTTGTATTAACCGGGGATATATAGTGCAAAAATCAAAATCTTTACCAAATATAAGTTGTCCTAATAATATCTCTCTTTAATACCATTTAGAGAAGTATAAAGGGTATAGTAAAAAGCCAGCTTAAAATACTTAGGCCCGGTATTATGATGTATGTTTAAAATGGACTTTAACTATAGTTCACTTTAAGNGTGCAGAAATATTAATTACTGAAGCAGATATAGAGATACATCTAAATACTTTTTCTCCTTCTTATTGACAGTTAATGTTCATCTATCTTTAAGGGTCAAATAATACAGGAAGGCCATATCTTTCAATTAGATAGAAATTTAGAATTGAGGTGAATTAGAAATGATGGTCAAATATAACTGAAGATGCATGAAACTTAATTGAACCAAGTATATTTAATTGTCTATAAATGTCACAAACACTAATATAAATTCCTTAGATTACTGAAGTGATGATCAGCCACAGATGTCAAAAATAGTTTGCTCATTATGAAAGAGTGTGTTTTCTAAGGTAGATCATTCGAAGATAGAATGTGAGAAGATTGAAAAGTAAAGTGTATGAATTAAGGATTGAAATAGATAAAGAGAATAGGACAAAATGGGAAGAGGATAATGGAATGACTAAATTTAACCCCTTAGCTCTATGGTGTGGTCAGGGAATAGATACTTCATAGTCAAAGAGTTGGCATGATTTTAATATAAGGAGTGAGATATATGCCATAAGTATGACTGTGTGTTTCTAAAATTAGCGCTCAAATAAAAATGGGAATCCCCAAGGCATAGTTGTTTGCATATTATGCTTCTGCAGATTTACAGTTTGGAGCCAGAGGCAGCCTTAGGTGCATGTGGGGCTAAAGTATTTCATCTTATTTAGAGCACTCCCACTCATTTTACTATTGATCTATCAAACAAGAGTAATTCAATAGCAGTAATTTTTGATCATAATTATGACCATATATAGAAACTAGGCTTCTAGCAGGGGCAGATCTATAAATTTTCCTAGAAATTTCTCTGAATACTCATCTTAAAGTAATTATAACCTTAGTGCCTACATTTTCAACCACAAAATATGTAAAACACCATTTTTGTTGGACATGAAAATTATTCTTTTTAATGAAAAGTAGATAACTAGTAGATAGAGGAAGTTACACTTCCTTTATTAAGTAACAATTTAGATATACAGAGATGTTTCATAACACAATGAGGATGAACTGATTAAGTATTCTCTCTTCAACAAGCAATCAAAAATTATATGAATAAAAGAGAGAATGTATGTAACAGTTGAGTTTATAGTTGATTTGGAAAAATGTGTTATGATAAGAACAGAAATTCAAAATGTGGAGAAGTGATTAAGTAATGACTAAATATGGATTGAACTATTAGAGAAAAGCTTAAAGTTTGGGAATCATGAATTGGAGGTTCTTCCGTAGAATGATGATACTGCACTGATAATGGAATTTCTAAATGGTTCGTGAATATTACCAGATAATAAGGGTAAAAGACAGGGAGAATCAATGTAATAATATATCTGGTCTATACTAAGGCTGTTATCATTGATGAAATTAAGAAAATAGATGATTTTAATTTGAGTGCAGATTGTGAAAATATTGAAATGTTGGTTTCTGCAGTGTGCTTAGATGGAATTTTTTTAAAGGTTTAAGTAATGAATGAAGGGTTAGAATGACACATGAATAAGAGTGTTTATTGGTCAAAAGATTTTCCAAAGAGAAAAAAACAAGATTATATAGAGGTATGCTTTTCCTTGCCATGTTACATGGTAGGGAAAGAAGTGTTAAGGTTGGTCCAGCAGCATAGAGGTTGTAAGAGAGGAAATTGTACACAGCTATTAATTAAATAGAGACTTAAAATATTTCTTAACCAAGGTAGGGCTTAAGGGACAATTTATATCTTTATGTGCAGTGGAGAAGCAATAAATGGAGAATGGGAAAGGTCCTGTAGGGAGAGGAAACAAAGAAAAAGCTGGCTTGATATAGTGAATGACATCCTTCAGAGAAGAGAGCTATAAAAAATTGAGAAGAATTTGTGTATCTGTATGAAGTTAAGAGGTTTGGAATGACAGGAAAGTACAGAGGAGTATTCATAATAAAGAAGAGAGTGGGCTTACTTCAAGAGAAAAGATTGATACATATGTAACAATGTTTTCTCACAGGTATGTAAATGAAAATATTCTAATTAAATGTTTAAGTCTGGCTGAGAATTCAGTTGAAACTGAAAAAAATCATATTACTTGATGCTCTAGTAAATAAAATTTGAAAAAATAAACATCAACATTTGCAACATCATACATGAGTGATTCCTTTTAAAAATCAGGGAATATGAAGCTATAGTTTGTACATTTTTATATGCACACCTCTGTATAATAAATTACCATGATTACCAATTGGATTTCCAATTCAAGAGGACTAAGATTATACATTCTTAGATGAACATCGAGAAGGAGAACAGAATAATGTTATTTAATCTTCCTTTTCAGATCAGTGATGAATAGAATGCTGCGGTTTGTGCCCAAGTGAATGCTTAATTATACATTTCCCATGAAACGTAGAATAAAAATGAGGGAATGATTGAAAATAAAGTTATGCACTGTAAAAAATAAAAGCATTCAAGGAATACTAATGAGCCTCTGATGTATGGAATGGAATACAATATATTAATTTGCATATAAAGTAGAAGAATAAAATTCTGCACTTAATCAAGTTAAGAAGCTATACATGATATATCATAATTTTGAGTGTCATGAAAATTTAAGCATTTAGGTAATCTAAGGTATCTTGAAGTCTTGTTCTCATTGAACTTTGGTTAATCATTTGAACTAAACTGGCTGGATAGGAAGATACTTCCTGTAGTTGGTATGAGATAATGTAACAAACACATGTGAATTCACCTACTGTGATTGGTTGTCTTCTAATAAAGTAACTATCAGTGGTGTTGATATTTATCATTGTTGGATTTCATAACTAAGAGATAATTATTGATCTTTTACAATTGGTACCCAAGCAAAACTTACTGAAGTAGGAATATATAGAATATCTTCTGATATGTTTTTCTTAAATTTTGTGTTTTCTAGTCTGCAAATAAAAGTAAAGGTTATTTAGTATTTTTAATTTATGGTCAGACAGAGATTTTGAGGTGATGAGATATTGAATGTAAGATTGAATTGGTGAATGAAATTCATCAACACTAACCAACATGATCAAATACTATGTTTGATTTCCTGGATACCTGGAAACATAGTGGTGAAAAAAAGGGTTAGAGAAAAGGAAAGAATGATACAATTTTAATGACCTGAAAAATAAGTTAGGATATGCAATCACAATGCTTTTTATCTGGTTAATGTTAATGCATATATCAAAATGTAAGATTATAATCCCAGATTAATCAACGATGCTTTACTAATTACTTAGTTTTCATTTATATAAATTTTGAATTATTCATACTTGATATGTAATAAATCAATACCTGACATAATATAACTATAACTGTTAAAATATAACTCATATAAACCCAGTAAAATTAATATTCATGAATAAATTTCACATACTTTTTCCTCAGGATGTGTTTATAGATTGGTACATTATGTAGTATCTTCTATGCATGGACCACTTTTATGACGGAGATCATTGCTTGCACTTCAAGGGACAATCACTTCTAATTAAATGCAGTGAGATAGTGATCCATGAGGTAAAGAAAATAAAATATGGAATTTGTAATTAAAACGAGAAGAAATAAGCATACTAACTCTGCTGATGATGTAGCCACACTCTTGAAAAACAAAGACAAATTGTCTAAAAGTCTTTCCTCTTTGATTGAAAGTATGAAGAGTCACAGCCTCAAAATAAATAAAACAAAAAGAATGTTGATCTGTAGCATGGGGTGACTCTAAGTATTAAGGAGCACAGATGGAAAGTCTCTCTATCTTTATATGCAAAAGAAAATATGCTGACTGAGTTCTGAACATGCAACTTCTCGATTGTTTTTCTTAGCCTACTTATATCACGTAGAGGTGATCCTTTCTTTTGCTGGAACAGAGGAAAACTCTTCAGGTAAACTTGGTGATGCACATATTCAAATGAATTCAAGAAATCTGCTCCTTAGGCAGGAAGGAACAACATATTTAGCAGTAGAGGAAATTAACCACAGTAAATTAAGAAATAGGGTAGTCTATCACAAAGCAGCAGTTAACAGCAAATTATACAATCTTGGATATTATGTAAGTGTTAATAAAAACTGACAAGGGGTGATTGTGTTGACTGTTGTATTTTGGCATTGGGGCAGCTGAAGCAGGAGATCCAGAACTGTAATTGGTATTCTAAAAAATATTGCCTGAACAGGTGGAGAAGTACCATCAAAGAGAAGAGAGTAAGACTTTTCTATGACCAACTTCTACAGTGATGGCACCTAGCTACTCCATTGCAAATATCCTGTTCACTGCCTCTTGCACTTTCCCTGTGGCCACTGCCTCTTTCAGACATGACAACACTTTGCTGCCCTCCACTATCTCATTTTATGAAAACAACAGTTTGGATAGTAACAGCACTTACATTTGATGAACATAATTTACACACTAGCTTTTTGTGTGAATGTAAAATGAACGTAAGTAACAGTGGCAGAGAAGAAAAGATTAGAAGCACTAGGAACATCGTGCTACAAAAGAGAGATGAATATAAATGGGACAGATTATGTAGTAATAATAATAAATTCTTTAATGGAAACAAGAAAACGTCAATTGAAAATCTCCTTAACATATCGTTGTTTAAAATTTATTCACTTATTTATGATAAAACCAAAATTAATGTTTTGCAAACGATTCATAAATTTATCTTTCAGAAATGGTCTTCGACGGAAATGAGAACACGGACCAGATTTTTTGGCGCTGTACCAAATACTCTCTCTTGAATCCATGCTTTCCTCATCTCTGATTCCATATTTCAGTTTTCCGTTTCTACAGCCCGTGAAACTACCAACATGATTACTCTTCGTTCTACCCTATTCTGGCGGATGTAGTATATGTAGTGAAATGGTGCAGTTTTCATTCGATGAGCCAGGATTGTAATAATGTAGTTGCAATGAAAATTCGGAAGTGACAGATTAGATCATTTTTTTTCTCTTCACGACTAAGGAAAATTCCGAACAATCTCGCAAAGTAACGTAATTGACACGGGTCATTTGCTTGTTGGAAGATCTTTCTCTCTCGCTACCTCTATAATGTACCACCAGCCCAGCATTTGGATGATCCGAGTTGAAAACCCGGCCACGTCAAACATTTACCGTTCCGTTACCAATTTGCTATCTTTTTAAAGTTAAACCATCCTTAAGTATCGTCTGAACCTCGTAAAAGTCACGTGAATAAACAGGAGAAACAAGAATGGAATATTTCCCTTGGCTCTCACATGTGAGAAAGGTTTCCATGTTCTCTGCCAAGCAAATCAGAGATCCCGCTGAAGATATGTTGAGAATAGACGGCCAAGAGCGAGAAGTCCAAGAAATCTGAGTTTCTCAGAAAAGTGAGATTTATTTGCAGACGCATTTGAAAATGTCATCCGCAGCACTGCGTCATCGCCTCGTATCCGGATCAATTTATACTCCGCCTTTTACTTTGCTCTTGAAAAGGGATAGGAGTAACTTATGATTTTCAAAAGATCGTATCTGTATCCCGACACGCAAAAGTGAGATGAAATTGCTGGGAAAAAAGGCACGATTGCTTCGTACCATAATCAGTGAAGTCCCACCCTCCCTGTCCACGAAATTTTCGGAATATGAAGATTATTCGCTGTTCTTCTGACTCGGTTATTGGTACATTTTAGGGTGCTCCAGAAGACATTAGCGTTCACCAGAAATTCGGATATGACAGAAGTAAAATGAAATCGCCCATTCTAGTAACAAACTGGTTGGATTGAGGAACGGTAAATTACTAAGTACGGAAGAGCTGAGGGGATATATCCCGAAGAATAACAGATATGGAAAATAGCGACATGAATTGGACTCAAACCCAGGTCTTCCACTTTTCGGGCAGGTAATCTAACTACTGAACTACCATGCCGCGTTAATAGGTTCGGGTCCCTGTCATGTCGCTATTTTTCGCACCTGTTAAAAAGTTGAAGATTATGGATTGTTAACTAGTGTTATATAATTTGGAAATACTTGTGAAGTAGCGTTTTGAATAAGGCATATGGTTTCGGATCGAATTATCTCCGTTGGGCTGAATATCAATGTTATTTTCGAGAGCCAATAAAACCAACAGTTTCCTCGACGAAGTCGACCTGATCTTGCGACATGTTCTATTCGGAGCATAGTTCTACGTATATTACGGATTAACGACGTAATGGTTAGAATGTCGATGTGACGATGAAGGACGAGAAGGCTGGGAATGGGACAGTGCCAACCAATGTGACATCCATTCTCATCGGGTCACATGCCAGCAGTAACTTCAAGAATATTTGAACGTATTCTTGCATCACAGACGAGGAAAATATGTAAAAATGAGTAATAAGGAAGTAGATGAGAAAAAAAATGTTTCGAAAGATTTCAGTTCTTAGAAAACTATGACCTATAGATGTGGCTTACGATTTTTTGTACATGTGATAATAAGGACTTGATTAAATTANTATTCACCTCTCTATTAAAGAGGTATGTAAAGGTAATTTATAAATAATCCCGAAGATTCTGGAATAGTTTGCATAAAAAAGGGAAGAAGGCAGCTAATGGAAGGAATTTGATTTTATTTCCTCATTTATACTACTTTCCTTGACTTTCTCCCATACTGTAATATTGTGTACTAAGATTCCATAATTCCTGATTGGAAGAGTAGGAAGATTTGATAAATTAAAAGTAATGAAATTTGGTGGAGAGGAGACAAAGGACATTTCAATAGAAAAAGGACACGTAAAAACGGAAGTTATTGGAGAATAGAGAAATGGGTTATGGAGGTTGTGTAAATGAATTTGGATAATAGGATTGAAGATCAGGAGGGAAAATGAGAGAGGTCCTATTGGGAGAAAGCCAAAAATATCGAATCGAAATATCGAACATATCGAAAAAATATCATCTAAATGTGAAAATTTATATGAAAATTATCTTGGCTTTTCAGCCGGTTTCGAACTTCCTTTCCGAAAATAAAAAAATGCGTATACAATGAGGTTCTACGTCAGAAGAGATTTCGTAAAAAAGCGTGGAGTGAATGAAAAAGATTTTCTCATCACATTTTCCATTAAGTCTTTTCATCTTTAAATTACGAATCGAGCAGCTCATCGCATAATTAGATGTGTTTTAGAATGAGAGAAGTTTCAGGAGTAATCTGTTCGGATGCAATTTCTCAAAAGTTATATTCGAAGGAGAGTGAATGAAGGCTCTCTTTATTACGCCAGTTGTGTATACTATGGGTAAATGTTATCGATCTTGCGAAAGAGTTCCCGGGAAATGGAATCGGAACATAGCCAATTTTTCGTGAGCTGTGACATTTCACTTCGTTACGACCACAATTTATTTCCACTGACCTCTTGTTGAAAGAGCTATTTTTCTCCGCATTTATTTGCAAAAATCTATCTTGTAGCCGACAGTCACAATAGTGGCTAATGAAAATACTAAAATATATATTATGGCAAAAGAGAAAGTCTAGCTTAATGAGAAATCTAAGTCGGCAAACTTTAGAAAAATACCTAATGGTATTTTGATAATTATCTTCAAGGCAATGCATCTCCACGTTTCCCCATAGATATGGTGGTGCAATATGAATCATGATACCGAAAATTACGACGAGAAGTGTACTAGGGGATCCGCTGCAGAAAGATATAATATCTGCTTAACTAAAAGCACAGACTTTGCCTGCTGTGGAATATATGCGAGTTCCTGAGCTACAGAAGTTCTAGATGGATCGAACCGGAACCTAATCAAAAGCCGTAACCGAAAAAAAAGTTATTTTAGCCGGACTTAAAACCGATCCAAACAGAGAAAAATGAAATTCTAGAAGTCGAACCTAAATCGAAAAAAGTTATTTATTCTGAGCCAATGTTCGTTTCCAAACAATGCGCATTTTACTTAAGTCTCACAGGAGGACGATTTAGTGTGTAGGATGTATTTTTAGGCCTTGTTTCTAAGTTTTACTCTAAAATACAGTGTTAAGTAGTTTACACAAAAAAGTAAAAATTAAGAAAATTAAATTAATGATTAAGATGTCTGCTAACTAAGTTTCATAACTTTACGAAGTTTCACCTTAACATAGTTATGTTAACAATTAATGTTGTGAAGTTACACGGTCACGGCTGATTCCATCGATTTTTTAATAAAATTTAAACTTAAACGAGCTTTCAGAAGGAAGGTTTATTATTAAAAATCGTTTAAATTTATCATTTAAAATGATCGGTGCGAAGGATAATGGCCCGAACCGGTTCGACGTTGGCAGAAGGAGCGGGGACAGAAATGAAACAAAATTCGGTTTTCTATCTGAACCAGAGCGAAAACCGAAGCAAAAAATATTGCGGTTCGATGGAGATGAAATACACTATTTTCTGGGTGAATCAGAACATATTTAATCAGTCTTAAGTGACGAAATCATGAAGCGATTTTATACAAGGATGAAAGATGACATTAAAAAATTCAAACATTTCCACTTCTAGACAGCGTTTGCAGGACTTTTATCGCTCCTTTAAAATTTACAGTGATAGAATTTAAAAGTAATATGAATATATAGATTTAATGTTCCAGAGGCTTAAGTTACAGCCAGATTATTAATAAATAAGAAATATGAAGATATAAATATGTAAACATATATGAAAAGAAATGAAAAAGGTACTACATAAGGTAACAAGAAAAAAATGCGATTCCCTTGTGTTTGCGCATAGATTGTGCATTTTCACTGTCACACTGAAAAGACATCTTCAACATTACTAGCACTGAATATTTTGCATTGCGCTACAAACGAATAGAATAATCATGCACTGCGCACTGAGCTGTGAATAAGAGATGGGAAGATGGGGATACGCTTGAAACTGAAAAACAACCAAGGAGATGCTTAGAATTTAGAGATGGATCTTACGTGAGTCGACATACAGCTTTGAATTCGAGATTCGCGAGTCTTTGCGTATGCCTCGGAGCCTTAATCATGGTGAAGACATCCAGAGGAAAACACAGGTGACGTTTCGGTGACTAGATATACGTGTTTCATCTATTCCGTGAGTTTGTATAATTCAATAGGAGATGATTATTTAGAATCATGTTGCAGCGAAAGAGGAAAACGTTATCGATAATCTACCTTAATCTTCCCTTAGATCGTTTGCAATCCATTGCGTGATACGTTAGCCTAAATAAGTCAGCACCTGCTTTCCGCATTAACCTTTACAAATATTGCATGAGTATTCATGGAGATGGATTTGACATTTGTACGGCACGAAGAGCGAAAATTAAGCGCCGAGTTGAAATCGTATAATCGCATCCTTTTAGAAGAGTCTTCTCCTTAAGGCTACGATAATAAATCTGAGAGAATATTGAATGCACATTTATGAAAATAATATCTGATAATTAAGAGTTAATAATTGGTAATTTAAGCGCTGCTTCCTTACGTTTTTCTCACGTAGTCGTTAAAAACTAAGAGCGCTCAGAATAGGGCAGAGCAATGTTTCTAAACCTTTTAGGCCTCACTGAGATCAGCAGTATCATTTTTTGTTTGAGACATTTCGGAAAATTCCTCGGTAAAGCATTTCTTCGGGTCTGTTGCCAGATACTCTACTTTATATTTTATTCGAAGAGATAGAATTAATTCTTTGAGATTCGTTCCGAGTATCTAAATAAATCTATTTTGAGGTACGAAAATGTCGACATTTACTTGCACATTTTATTGCACATTTCTAATTGTTTATACCCAAGAATAAACAACTAAAACATTTGGTTTTAAGGTATATGCCTCCACGTGCTAAGTGAAACACCTTTCCCGTATCCTTGTTTATCGTTAATCGTTAACTTTTAGAAATGGCTGTAATTGGTTTCGTAAAGATTTTAAAAATTATCATTCAGTAATTCATTTTTGACCTAACAATGAGTATATCTGAATACAGGAAAACATATAAGTTTAAAATTTACATTAATCACTCAGCAACTGTTAAAAACTGAAAAAAGACGAACGAATCTCTTCAATTCTTCGGACAACTAAAATATTCGGGCGGAGAAGGTCTTATAAAAGGAATCCCTGGGACTTACGGACCACATTTTATGTTTCCGTAGTGACGCACATCTTCCTTTTTAAATAATTTACTATTAGGAATAACATTTTTATAAAATCTAACTACTTCATTTAATTACCATGGAAATTCCATCGAAATTTCATTGGATGTAAAATAATATAATTCTTCTCGAATTAAATGTCATTCCTGGAAAGACACTGAGACGAGAAAAGATCGCTATGAGATTTTACGAATACATAGAAGCAAAATTAGCTCCTTGCATTTGGTGTAGGGAGACGAGTTGTAAGTAGTTTATGTCAGGGCCGCTACGTGGGTAAGAGGCGCCTTTGCGCTGCACTAAATCTCAGACAGCGCCGACTAGACACGACCCTTAACCGCAGATTTTTACACTTCGAATGTAGAAATATAAGATTTCAACCGCTGAAGTCGCGGAATAGACAATTACTAATTCGAATGGAATGAATAACTGTAACCAGCTATAACAGAAAATTCTACTATTCTTCCCGAGAAACGCCAGTTATTTTGAATATTTTTTTTCCATCTAGCCTTATTCCCGTCATACTATTATCATCACCATCATGTTTTTATTGTTCCTATTTTATTATTCATTGCTCAATGTACACTTTGCCATGCCATTGTACGCATTTTTCTCCTTTTATTGTTAATGTTTTCTTTTCAGGATACAGAGATTTATTTTCTTTGAATTTTTATTCCAAAATTTAGCTATCACAATCTGTAGGTTTCGCAGGTCTTTCTTACCCCCTTCCTGCGGCTTTTTTGCAGTAGACATTTTTTTCTAAGTTTTGGGCTTAGGTTCTTTTAAATCCACTTTGTAGTTTCTTCCTTTTATTTTGTTATTGCTATTTTTTCTCAATCCTTATCCTTTTTTTAAATTGACAAAGGGTTAGATATAAGAGGAGACTTTAGTCTTAATCTCGCCGTGCAGAAAGACGTCTCTGTTCTATTCTATCATCATCATTATCATTATCAATAAAAATGTACAACTTCAAGTTGGTTCATGACCTGGTGGAGGTGATTACAGTTTAAAGAAATTACATTACACACAGAAGGAAAATTTTATGAAATATGAATTTAGATGAATTGAGGGGAACACTTGTAATCTGCCTGGAATTTGCTCAAGAATAGGGACTTTCCTTACATAACAATAACAATCATTGGCCTCAATGGAGTCGGCTGATAATGAATTTTGGTTTTGGCGCAGGTTTTTACGCCCGGGTACCATTTCTGCCGCCAATTCTTATCGGGAAAATCAGATATACAACCATTCCCTAACCAGAATAATGGAATTAGCCAGGACTCGAACCTGTAACGCTAGCACGCTAAGCACTTCGCTTTCTTTATTTGATCTAATATGAACTTTAAAAACGTAATAACTAGGTCCTTATCTTTTTCATCCGTCAACGATACGCTGGTAATGCTGAATTTCGCAACTGTAAAGCTGTATATTCTTCACTTCAGAAAATATTTGTACCATTTTGAAATGGGGCTATGTGATTGGACGTTCCAAGGAAAAAACACAAATGTTCAACCACACAAGGTGGCCGAGTGAACATGGTGAAGAACGCTATCTGAGCGAGACATGAAACATACTTTTCGAAGAGAAATAGCGAACTACTTTTGAGGTAATGAGAAAGACCTGGGACACGGTAATAGAATCTGAACGCTTGGGATTGACCTTCACTGCAGTTGACCTTGATTATGCAGTATGGCAGACGTACAAAATATGCAGTGGTTGAGAATCTGTTACAAGTTTCCATAAGGCGGCGAGGAAACCGCGACTAGGCATCTCATGAAACACTGCGTAATAGAATTAACATTTGATTCGCTTCTCAGAAATTCCTCCTTAAAACTTTTCACGGCGCGTTTTCTTTTCTTGCGAAACAAAGTTCTTTGATTGACTTTAGTCGGAGTAAACAACTGTGACCACAAAGAAAACGAATTTAAGTCAGGCGCGTTGCTAAATTAGTCCAAGTTTCGCTGGTTCTTTTCAAGAAAAATCATGTTGATTCCTCCATTCTGCAATGCTTTCCCTTAATTTCCTCATTGTATTGCCTTTATTTTCTTATTTCTCCATCCTTTTGACTGTCATGACTGATTTGCACGAATTAAGTCATATTCATGATGAACGGAGTGGGGCTCAGATTGCTTAAAAACATCGATCTTATTTTCCCTTTTTTGGAGGACCATTATGGAAATATCGCTTAAATTGACGTCCGACCGGCGCTCTGTACTTTCTCCAATTCTGCGAGTACCTTTTCGGAGAGCTAGGGAAAAATCACTAAAAGTCACATAAGTTATGCTTGAAGAAATCTCATTTCCATTTCCTGCGAGGAGGAGGTTTTGCGGTGATGGAATCATCCAGTCCTATAGGGAAAGTTCAATATATCCGCCCTCAAATTTCGATAAATTCGAGATTGATGTTCCCATTCATTTCTTTGGATATTTTGATACTTCAAACAATACTCTGGGGTGAAAGAAGGTGGAGTCTTTTTCGCTGTAAACTACAGATCGTCCACGTTGCAGATCATTCTTGGCACTATATATTATATTATAATAATATATAGTGCAATGATATAATTATAAGTATATATAATTAAGTAATAATAATATAATTATAATTGTATTGTCGACNTATAATTGTATATAATTTGTATATATAATTATAAGAATTCGATAGAAGTTTTCATCAATAGGGCAAACTTTGTCCTTATTCACTGTTCAAGATACACCAAAAATTTATACTGCGAAATATGACAGAGGCTAAATAAGCTGTTATATAATTCAAAGATGAACAAGAAGGAAAATATCGACATGACTGGGACATTGACCCAGGTCTCCCAATTATCCGAGCAGATATTGTTATCAAATATGACTTAACAATAACTTATAGCCACCATCATTACGCTTCAAGAGAAAATTTTAATTTAAGAATAGAGAAGCATACAACGAAATTCTTTAGTAAGCCGCAAATGAGTGATAGATTTTAATTATTCAATAGTCTTCCTGAATGGGTCCCCAATGAAAGAGCTATTGGAAGGGAATGTGAAAATGTTGTAAAATATGAGAAAATAATGGAAACGTATTTACTAAGGTGTTCAGCCTTTTTATTTTTTTCTGCATATCATCCTGTTAATCTTTTTAATATCGGTATATATTTGTTTGCAATGTATGTGAGATTGTTGATTTCTTGTTTCAAGTGAATAATTTTTGTAATTACAAATATCAGAATAGATTTAGATTCATACCCCCAAAGTCCCCAGTGGAGCATGGCAGGGGTATATCAACACCAAAGACCTAACCTAATCCATTCCGTTTTCTTCTCTAATGCTCTGCGGAAATAACGACCAGAAGTAGCTATCTGTTTTAGGGCTTATTTCCTTATAACGCTTGGCTGTCGTCTCTCGGAGATCGCGCTCGTTGTTTACTGGAATGACAATATCTTCAACTTCTTCTAAAAATTCTAAATCGATGAATTTATCGAAACTTCCGTCGGTAATCTGATCTTCTCGTTTAGGGCGAATTCCACCCGAGGGATGCATTGCACTGTCGAAGGATTCCACTGTCGAATCTGAAGTCTCCACGGACAAAACGAGCTTCTCTACGTAGGACCATCTCTAAATCTGAAACTATTACTTCATGTGGATCCCAAACCGCGCAGCAGTATTCGAGACCAGGCCGAATGAGGGAAAAATAAGCAATTTTTTTTGACTCTCTTAATAGATATCCCGTCAGGGTTCTACTCGCCAATCTCTGCACTCTATTTGCCTTTCTTCTAATATCACGAATATGTTTTTTGAATGCTAAACTACTGCTGAGTGTAACTCATGTGACACACGAACTCTAGTGGATATCCTAAAATTTGATGTTGTACGCTAATAACGTTGGTGGAACTCATAAAAGACATAGCAACTCATTTCTTAACATTCAAATCAAACTTCCAATCTCTGCACAAACTTTATACAACGCTTAGATTCTTCCGTAGAATACTGTTATCTATATATAACGTTATCTCTCTGTCATCGGCAAATAATCTAACTTTGCTCCTTGCATTATCTGCTTTGATTTTCATTAATGTATATTAGAAACAAGCTCGGCCCTAAAACAATTCCTTGCGGAACTCCTGATGTGATATATATTTCATCGGAGAATACTTTGTAAATAAATGAACTGCCACAACTACACTGAACTATCATGCCTAGTAAATTCCACTCTGTTAACGGGATGCTTTTCAAGTCGATATTTTACGCTTCTGTTTATCTTTGGGTTTCTAGGCGCACATCTCTACGCGGTAAGTAACGAACTTTCCCTTATAGTTAAATTGTAAGCTGAAAAAATGCGCAGTAATATAGAAACATTTTTCAGTGGATTCACCTGTAGGGGATGGAAGATCCGGATTGTGGATTAACCAGGATCATTGAGGGCTTGAGTTTAAATATCTTTCCATAAATTTTCTTCAAAAGCACCCAACATACTCCTCCGCAAGTCATTTTTCACAAGAGATCATTTATCTGATTTAATCAGACCCTCTGCGTGACTGCCTCAGTTTACAAAAGGTTTTTTTTTCAGAATTATTCAGAATAAGCTTAAACTATATCCTAGACTAATCTGTAGTTGTCCACAACTTTATATTTAAATATGCACTCAATTTTTTTCCTTCTCTTACTGTGTATTACCCACGGGTAGCAATTGATGGGGAAATGTATTCGGATTATCGAAAGTTGACCAAATTAGATTTTCAGGAAAATGTCATTTCAGTTCCACATATTTATATCTGACCTTATTGTAACCAATAAATATTTTAAAATTCTTTACTGTGAGAAACAAAACGGCTCATGAAGAATCTAAATGGAGAATGAATGGATGAGTCAAATGACATAACTTTTGACTATAAAGATTCCGTTGAAAAGAAGCATCCGCCCGCCGCCGACAAGTTACTTGCATTCAGCAAACACATAAGAAAATTAAAGCTGTAAATTCTCCGTTATCCGAACTTCTGCTAACTGGAACTTCCCTAATCGGAAATTCAATAAAGCTGAGAGGCAGTTCACCATCATGTACTCTGTTAGGTGTGAAGATTAAATTAGTATTTCGCTCCCTTAAAGGTCACAGCTATAAAGCAGTCCATGTATCAGGGGTGGCAGAAAATACGAATAAAATTATTTTGGCCAATGTCAGCGAATTATTCACCAACAATTCAACTTAACGGAAACGTTTACTGGTTCTTTATATTACACTTTCTAATGAGTTATTCCTGCTTGGAGAAGTATGTATAGTTCGACTCTTCTAAAGGCTTGGAATAATTCTCTCGACTGAATGATACTTGTCAATGAAGACGATGATGAGTAACTTATTTACAGTAATAGAGAACATTCAAGTGTGTTCAAAGACTAATGATAATAAGAAATTATAATTAGTTTCGGGTGAGAAACAGCGATATTTGTTAGCAACTTGAGAGAAAAATACAGAAAATCACGCATTTGTTCGCATAGTACAACGACTTAGGCATTAATCCCATCGCACCATTAGTTTTGAGATGCCATTGCTGTAAAATCCGGTCGCTTAATCTAGGAACCAACGGCAATTTTGGCCTCGAGATAATGGAGTAGGCGCCGTACTATGCCAATATCGTATCCCATTGCTTAGTAATTATAATTCTCCTCCTTCTCATCTTACTCGCCCTGAAATAAGAAATAATTTGCGAAATTTTTAAGTACTTTCACACTGATCATGCACTTTTCGTAAATCATGTATCGTGTCTTCTATTGCTTTCTTGAATTCCCTCCCAATAACGATCCTTGAGGCACAAACGATAAGTCAGTTTACATTCTTATTTTTTCAATACGTTTTCAATTAGTGTCCTTGAATACTGTTTGATGTGTGTATTCCCTTATACGATGGGCAATTCCTAATGTAAACTTTTTGTAAACCTACACTTTTTCTATTTATACGTATATGACTGCTTGTATTTTGTACCATTCTGACACTGTTACCCTTAGGTGGCTTGCAACAGGGCACAGCATTCTCTAGTTTACTTTTTGTTCAGCTCGAAACTCGAGCATCCACAATAGAAAATCGGACAGTAGTTGTTGTGTAATTTGCATTGATGTTTGGACAACTTCATGATTGTGGAAGACCATTCAAAAACTCGAAGAAAGTTTTCTATAGAAATTTGCATATCTTTGCATGTCCCAAATCCACAGAAGATTATGTGACAATATTTTGCTGTCTGTTGAAAAACATTAAAATAGCAGCTAAAAATTGACCTCGGATGTCAAAGGAACATTTTGTATCTTTACATGAGAACCATTCCGACATCGAGCTGGACCTAAACTTTATTCTTCCTATTAAATGTTAGTTGCTACTATCAGTAGGTTTTCACAGGTTTCTCATACCCTCCTTCTCATGGGCGTTTTCCTGAAGGGTATTTTTTATATTTTTCCTGCTCAGACTTGTTTTTTTAAGCCCACATAGTATTTCCTTTATTTTATTTATTCCTCTTTTTTGCATCTCCCATCTCTTTCTTTTAAATATTCAATGATAAAGAAGGGACTAAGAAGTCGGAATCTCGCTCTTCAACAATGATGTTTTATTATGATTACCACTATTCAGATGCCGTCCGAGGGGGGGCAGGAGAACTTAGTTTTTTATGGATACCGGTCCTGGATATAGACTAAGGGAGACTTTCACTAGCATGTAAAATGTTTAATTTTTCTAAAATTCAGTAAATTTTCTAAAAAGAATTATTTGGTGTTCATCAGAAGGGAATCTAAAATAGCTTATCGCTTAAAAATTAAAAGGAGAGGTAAAAGCATTATTTGATGTCTTTATTGGAATATGCCCCACCCCTAAATACGCCACTACATTGCAGTTCGGACCTCGCCTCCTCTGATTACCACGTTTTCAATCATATTAGGAAGGGATAATTTGCGCAAAAAAACGTTCAGTATGAAATTAAGAATTTTTAAATAAAAAAAATATGTAAAAATGCTGTCAGTAAATTTTAGCCTATGTTATTGCGAAATGCAGATGAAATTTGTTCATTTGACTGAAATTTCCCTGACATTCCAAATAAGCAGAAATTTGCGGTTCTTGAATGAACAGACGCAAACAGAGAGACAAGTTAATAACGTAGCGCACCTGGAGCTTTTGGTTATAGAGAAGACGGGGACACTGAAACTTCGGAGCGTCGATTCTCTCCTGATTTGGCACTATGAGACCGAATACAGGACACGGATCCATTATAATGAACAGATCCAGAAGTAGTTGAAGGGGAAGTAGACAAATAACGCTTTAATTTCAAAGAGACGCTGGGTATATGATATGTTTGCATGAATTTAAGAATATTAGAGAACATCCATACTTAATTTAAGAATATTAGATTAGAAACAAGCTCGGCCCTAAAACAATTCCTTGCGGAACTCCTGATGTGATATATATTTCATCGGAGAATANCACAGAAGAATGGAAACGAACCTATCGGGCTTGAAGTATTTAAATACTCGAGTTTCTCTCGTGTGGATTTCGGTGCCTCTCGTGAACCTGATAAGAGCGTTCTTTCTAAATCCGTGTATTTTAGTCGCTGCTAGATAACATACTAATTCCAACGAAAGAAATAGGAGGATATCATCTCTTTCCATCCACATCCTGTCAAAGTACACGAAATGCTATTTCCTTTATTCCGCATCCCATATAAATCTTTTCCGCCAACCGAACACGAATAGCTAATTTTCCAAGAGGTCGAAAGTTTCTCATCCAAGTTGAAGCTCTGCCGCACGTAAACAGTATTTGAAGTAAAATAAAATAAGAAACTGTATTCAAGGATTTGAAGACGAGTTCTTGGGAGGCTGGTTACGACTCAAACAACGACTTCTAACAGTAGAAACTCATTTCTTCCTTATAAGAGAGCGTCAAACATATCAAGAAATACTTCAAGTTCGTGGAAACAGAAGGCTTGTTCCTAAGCAAAGGGAATACCTCCTTCGCAGGGTTTGAGAACGAAGATTTTTCACAGAGTTCTCATTATCTTTATCTGGGAAAGAAAATTTAGGGTGGATTCCATAATAGTTTCCAATGAGGCTTGTTTTACCGACATCCGTTTGAAAGAAGCCAACTTGACGGCTCCCGGCTAATAGGATGTAGTTTGACCGCAATTCAGTGATGTGTATTTCGAAACGAATAACTTTTAAATATTGGCCATTAAGAAGGATTACCCAGTCCTCTGTCGCCTTTATTTCAGTATTATTCACAAAAGAGTTTCATTCATTGATTCATTGAATATTAAAAGTTTTGGTGTAATCCGCTATTACTTTTGTCTGCTACTATATCTTGGTGAATGAAATTCACTTGTTTCTGGGGACATAATTGACAAAAATGTATCGTTCATTTACTTTTTTCTCGGTCTCTCTCATAACTGGAATAATTTTAATGCTACTGAGGTGTGAGTGGTTCTGAATAATGGCATTAATATTTGTTATGCATACTGAATGCCAAGAGAAGTGATATTCATAGGTTCATTGGACTACACTATCGTATTTACGCCCTTATAGAAAGCAGTCTCAGAGAGGAAAAGAATGGAAAACTACCTCATCCCTCATTAAGTCCGGTAAGCCTCGTTTCCTCTACAGGGCTTTTGTTAGACAACAAAAACAACTGAAAATATGTTTCTCCAAAAACCCAAATCTTTTTGTTTTTCTGTTGTACCTTTCTTTTAACTCTAAATATTAAATGCATTTACAATTGAGGTTACGTGGATGGGAGGCCAAGTTGGCCTAACCTCGCCTCGCTTTATTTATTCAATCTCATGGGTGATAGGCGTAATTTCTGTGGGTGAAAATTTACGTGGACGAACTTCCCTTGGGGAAATTGTCTCTGTGTGGAGCGCTCTGGAACCGTACAATATTTCTCGCTATTAAAAATCCTATACATCTACAACTTTTCTTTGATATATTATGATTTTCTTCATGCTTTGAGCGCATTGCTTCATTCATCATTTTGATGCCGTTTAATCTGTTTACTGATACGCCCGTTTCCATCATGCTTCTTACTTCCTGCAATGTAATTTATTAACTTTTTTCGGAGCGAAATATCCGAAAATTAGAAAGAAGCATTAAGGAAAGACGTCTCAGCGTTTTTGTGCCGGAGTTCTTAGGACAATCAATCCATCTGTCCCAATCCAGAAGTTCAACTTGAGAAGTGGTACATAAAATTAATTGAAGTCGAGTTGAATATTTTGGAAGTCCTTGTCTGGAAAGTGAGACGAATTGCTGGACGTACTGTGAAGAAGGGACCCGCAAGTAAGCTTTAGACCTTGAAGAGACATGACACTTCAAGGATCTTTTCCGATCTCAGAAAGTTTGATGTAAGTCATTTCCATTCAACCAACATTAGCAAGATAAGGATTAAATTCTTCTTCAGAGAATTCTGAGATGTGGTCTTCAAAATATCACAAAAAACGCACCAGTCCTACACATAGCTCCAAAGAGAAACTAATTAGTGACACAACTCAAAGTTACTGCAACGCACACAAAAATGTTTAATGTTTTAAGTTGCATCCACGCGAAGTTCCATATTTTGTATTGTTTAACCGAGAAAAAGACCACCGGTTGCGACGCAACGGCGTCAGCTCCTTGAAAGTAACAATTTGTGGAATCCGAAATACTCCGCAATATGTTTCGCGATGAACAACTTGGCTATATTCCGCGAAGTGAAGGCTTAGCTTAACTTAGTTGAGATACTCGATTAAATGCTTACCAAATACTTTGATTTGTAAAGGTAAAATTTCTGTCAAAATACGCTGTCTTAGAATAATAAAGGTACTTTCTTAGATTGCATAAGTAAACATGCAGCGATAAAATCAAATTCTGAAATCATTAATCTAAGATGCGGATGGATGATTTTATATTAAAGCCGACCGGCTGATATTTGTACACCCCATCATATCCCGCAATGTAGTATATATTTCCGGTGAACATGATATTCCTGTACTATGAACGAAGTAATGAAGATACCGTTTCGCGAAACCTTTAATAGAAACAACTTTCTTGGATAGAAATTATACAAAATATGTCCTTTTTCGGTTTCGACAATAATATTTATTCATAAATTGTTATGAATAAAATTCATATCAATTAATTCGGAGAGTAAGCAAATAAATATGTGAACTTGTTTCCATTATTAACGAATCGTACACGATTCCTTTCATAAGGAAACAAGTTTTCAGAGGAACATAACTCTGCTATGGTTGAAAAGAAACGGTTCGAAACGGTTAAACATCAGCAGAAGGAGCGAAACGGGAATTGAAGCAATCTTTGGTTATTTCGTCGAACCGGATCTAAAACCTGGACGAAATTACTACGGTTCGGTGCCCTGATCTAAGTCATGTTAAATTTTGATGCTTACCTAAAGTTATTAAGCTATTCTGACTGTTTTAGAACAACGGTGGAATGTTTTTATGAATAGTACCAGAAAAAAACAAGGCTTACTCAATCCTTTAAATTTAAAAAGTCTTATTCGATAAAGTTAGAAATTATTCCAAAAACGATTCTTTTGTGCTTACACAGAAGAATGGAAACGAACCTATCGGGCTTGAAGTATTTAAATACTCGAGTTTCTCTCGTGTGGATTTCGGTGCCTCTCGTGAACCTGATAAGAGCGTTCTTTCTAAATCCGTGTATTTTAGTCGCTGCTAGATAACATACTAATTCCAACGAAAGAAATAGGAGGATATCATCTCTTTCCATCCACATCCTGTCAAAGTACACGAAATGCTATTTCCTTTATTCCGCATCCCATATAAATCTTTTCCGCCAACCGAACACGAATAGCTAATTTTCCAAGAGGTCGAAAGTTTCTCATCCAAGTTGAAGCTCTGCCGCACGTAAACAGTATTTGAAGTAAAATAAAATAAGAAACTGTATTCAAGGATTTGAAGACGAGTTCTTGGGAGGCTGGTTACGACTCAAACAACGACTTCTAACAGTAGAAACTCATTTCTTCCTTATAAGAGAGCGTCAAACATATCAAGAAATACTTCAAGTTCGTGGAAACAGAAGGCTTNTGGGAAAACACTCACAGGAAAAGGAATGAAAATAACCCGCGAAAACCCACGAGAATATATTGTAGAAAAAGAAATCAAAAGGAAAACCAAAATCATAAAAATGAAATCAATACTAAGCGGCAAATTAATACTATAAAGGTTACAATACCAATCAATATAGTAAATTAACATGTTAAGAACAATAACATCAAAACATCAAATCATCAAAAACCTATGACAACGGTTATAGTCAAATAAATACAGTTACAGTATACTTACACTTTATTCTAGCATATAAATCAATGACACGTGAATAAGTCGTGAATGTAGCAGATAACACCATCTTTACATAGTCGAATGGAATACCTAAATTTGAACTTAATATAAATACGTGTGTGTATTCAAGATAAATATATACAATACGCCTTTAACTTTTGTTATGCACACAGTCAATACTTATATGGACCAATAATTATTTACTATATTCACACTAGATGTTTACTATTATTATACAAGACTAGCAAATGCCACCGTCAATAATGACGGAACTTAATTTAGCTTAAAAATATGGTTGTATACATATGGTCCTCCTAAGCCAGAAACAGTCCGTCGTAAGATTATAATAACTCAATACATATCTNAATAATTCGTGTTTGCGTGAATATTCATTGTGAATACAAATAGCACCAACCTTTCAAAGAGCTAAAAAATACTCCCGCATTAGAAGTAAAAATACACAATCAAATGAAAAGCTTTCAGGCGTTGTGGTATCAAAGCAAAAAGAACTCTTTTGCATGGGAGGGTGGAATACAAAAATACTTCATATAAATAATTTAGGAAAATTGAAGCCATTACATACATTGAAGTACATGGAGTCATATTTCCAGAAAATAAAATACTTTTAGGTACAGCTAAGTCAGAGACTTGTCAGCAGTTACCTAATTATAAAATACATACATCGATCATGAAAAAAGAAATTATTCTAGCATAGATAGACTTTTAATCTACTCATATTAGACTTAGTGTTGATGATTAAATATACAGCCGGCAAGCCTTAAATCACATTTATCTGCGTAATTCCGTTTATGTGACGCTGAAGACGGAGCTGTTGGATAAACGAGAACACGCGCTGGTTCAAGCATTGTGTAGAGCAACCGAGTGACTGTCAATCGAAGTAGACCCATTCCGGAAGGTGTTTACATCACATGTTAGGATCAGTTAGCACTATGGGATCATCTCTTCCCGGAAATAACGGCAGCGATTGAAAAGTAGGACGGATGCGGCAGATAATCGGGAGATGTACAGGACGAGGAGCTTATGGCTTCCCAATTTCGGATTTGGACAGCGATGGAGATATCATTTGGGAATATCCTACCAAGGAGAGCCAGTCTGTTGTCATTTTATCTTTCATAACTCATGGCCGACATAAAGGAATCTCTCGACGTGACTCAAGTTGTCGTGGACGTGGTGGTTGTCATGCTACGAGGAATCGTTTTTTCTCTATCATCCGAGATTTTTCTCTACGACTGCGTTCAAAAAATTTGTTTACCCGTTTTCCTGGCAGTATTCCTCACCAATCGCGTTCCGATTATCTTCTTCTTCGCATTCGTCGATATCCTGTTGCGAGATCGCTCAAAGATTCTCCTGCTACGTCTCCGCGACGTCTATTGAACCTTCTCAAACGATGCAGACGGAACCCCGCAATGGTTGCGGTTGTATTGGCAAATTTGGATCTTTGTGGAATTCGTTCCAGCGGGAGCACTCTTCAATGAGCATAGTAGTTCATAAAGGGCGTGTATAGGAGGGAAGGCAACGTCTTACATTGGTACGATACCGATAAACCAGAAAAGATCCAGGTTAAACCTCCTGAGCTATGCAAATTGGAATTTTATACAAAGACCTGAAATCATAGTGAAATATAACAATATGTCTGGAATCTGCGTAAATAAGAAATATTATCCTCGCTTATTATTGACTGCTGAATCCTATCGATATATCAGCTTATTGATGTCGTCCATACGTTTTGATCTTATTGCAAATTTCATTCCAGCAGCTGGAATTACCCATAATAAATATAATTTTAATGTTTTGATAGCTGGCTTACAGGTTTGGTGGCTAACAATATGAATGTTATTCGACAAAAAGTACCTGTCACATTATATCACAGGAAAAACAAAAGCAGACAAACGAATGAATGGACGAATGAAAGAACTCTTCATTAAGGCTGGGTGAGGCCAAGTTGACCTCTGCTCCTTTCTCAACTGTCAATACATAAGTTAATTTAATATTTAGAATTGAAAGAGAGTACAAAAAGATTTGGGTTTATTTGAGGGGAAAATCATCTCAACTGAAGGTTGAAGAAGACAAAAACCCCACTGTATGGGAAAACACTCACAGGAAAAGGAATGAAAATAACCCGCGAAAACCCACGAGAATATATTGTAGAAAAAGAAATCAAAAGGAAAACCAAAATCATAAAAATGAAATCAATACTAAGCGGCAAATTAATACTATAAAGGTTACAATACCAATCAATATAGTAAATTAACATGTTAAGAACAATAACATCAAAACATCAAATCATCAAAAACCTATGACAACGGTTATAGTCAAATAAATACAGTTACAGTATACTTACACTTTATTCTAGCATATAAATCAATGACACGTGAATAAGTCGTGAATGTAGCAGATAACACCATCTTTACATAGTCGAATGGAATACCTAAATTTGAACTTAATATAAATACGTGTGTGTATTCAAGATAAATATATACAATACGCCTTTAACTTTTGTTATGCACACAGTCAATACTTATATGGACCAATAATTATTTACTATATTCACACTAGATGTTTACTATTATTATACAAGACTAGCAAATGCCACCGTCAATAATGACGGAACTTAATTTAGCTTAAAAATATGGTTGTATACATATGGTCCTCCTAAGCCAGAAACAGTCCGTCGTAAGATTATAATAACTCAATACATATCTTAGACGGACACACGGACAGAAATTTGCTTTTTATATAAATGATTATACAATCCCTACTAGCTATTAAAGTATAAGTCAAAAAGTACAATAAAATATATGAAAAACAACACAAGAAGCATTGATAAAAACCAATAAACGGAAGCAACAGTTCTGGTATACGTAAACATTTGTTTTAAATATCAAATAGTTTCTTTTTCTTGGTTTGACAATGGCCATGATTGTTTAAAATAGTGATATTATTTTAATTTTTAAAGTTTTGCATTTTATTACTTATTTCCCACTGTGACTGAACTGACTGCATATATTCATTGCAAATATAGGGAAATTGTGGGGAACATTATTTGAAGATTAAGTAGCATTATAAGCAATATTTTGGAAGAGTAGCTTTGCTTGTGAGAATAGTTCACAGGGACCAACTCATTTATGAATACAAAGAAAAAGAATCTCTAACTCTCGCAATAACTTTAGTTTTGTAATTTTTCCAAGTGCACTATTTATATGCTGTTTTTCTAATTTACAAGTAATAATTAAAGCCGACTTATTGTCGAACTGCAGCAAATTTTTGTAATTAATAATGATGGCGATGAAAAGCCTAATGTCTATGTGGTAACAAGGAACATCATTTTGAATTTGAATGAAAGATTCCGATTTAAAAGTCGGTTTCAACGGACACTGTAATAATTCGTGTTTGCGTGAATATTCATTGTGAATACAAATAGCACCAACCTTTCAAAGAGCTAAAAAATACTCCCGCATTAGAAGTAAAAATACACAATCAAATGAAAAGCTTTCAGGCGTTGTGGTATCAAAGCAAAAAGAACTCTTTTGCATGGGAGAGCACAGTATTAAAATTTTAAAGGGCTTGAGGAATAAAAACCTTCGTTATTTTCTGAACGAGATGAACGATAACGGACAGAAACATAAATTAAGTGATCCGCGCCCTCACAGATATGAGGAGTGCAAATTTGAAGCCAAAAACAAAGGAATGTAAAAAAATTCTCCGGGAATTAAAACGCATCAACAGTTTTCCCTCACAAAGGGAATTTTATATTTCTCTCACTTTTGTAGATGAAGAAGAGACGGAGTTTTAGAGGAAGAGATATCTTGGCACGAATCCTGAATACAACCAAGAATGTGACCCAATTAATTCTCCGCCGGATACACGGCCATAAGACTCAATGAGCAAATTGCATAATTGTTGCTCCTACTTAAAAGCGGTAGTGTTGGCACTAAGGACTTCTCAGGAAAATTTCTTTACATTAAAATTTCTCAATGCAGTGGTATCTCGGCTGAAAATTAAGCCTGAAGACGATTTGTTTGATTAACAAAGATTTTTTCTCTGTTTATGGGACTCATTTAACGAAAACGGAATCAGTTAACGAATATATTGGTGCGTTACGGCGGATGTACTTGTACGCATAAAATAATGAAAAAAAAAGAATACGAGTCAAACATATGGGAGTTCAGTAGTATTTTGGCGGCACTAATGCGTATTTCACGGTTTTAGAACACATAGGAAATATTTACCGTAATATGTAAGCATAGTACCGATAGTGAAACCCACATCAGGGGTAGAAATAGAAACACTAGCAAGCAGCTTGAAAAGATAGAAATTTGGATTTCACATACCTGCCGTTTAATTAGATCTTTTTTTAAATGAAGATAAGTGATCCTTAAATTGTTTAGATCTTGAGAGTAGTCCGTTTCCATCTCATAACGGCATCACTTTGTGGCTACTAATTCAGGATTTATTAGAAACATTACAAAAATATTACAACATTATATATAAATATATATAAGCTAAGAATTGCACAACAAAAACAAGATTTTATAAATAATCGCTAATGGCTAAATCAGTATTTCTTTAAGCACTCTTTACACTTATTACACTAAAAATAAACATCAAATCAGAAGAAATAGAGAGAGAGATTACTCTTTACGTCCCCCTTAGCCACAAAAAGCCGCATCAGAAGGTGATAGTAGTAGTATTAATTAAAGTACATCGACACCGAACTTCACCGAAGTCGAACGCGTTGCTCATTTGGCTATCCGGGAGCCCTTCACGAGGAGGTGCCATTAAAAGAACAGACACAACCTCAATTTTATAGTTCCCTATTTTTCGCATTGATCACAACAAAAGTCGAATATATATGAACAGAAGCATATTAAAATAAAAGACAGTATATCAGTATAAAAGCATATTATAACAAAAGGATAGACATTACACAATAGAGATACAATTTTAATGAATAATTTCTAATGACTAACTCAGTGTTTCAGCAAGCATTCAATTACATTTAAAAAAACATAAAATCACAATATACAATTACAAAATATTATTCACTGAATATTACATTGAGTAATGATGATGATGATAATTTGTTTTTGGTACGATACATTTATTTGAGTATTTTCAAGGCAGACAAGGAAGACTGATACAAAATAAACATACAATCTAATAAAAAATACAATACGAAGTACGATAATAAGCAATGCATCAGACTGAGATTACAATGCAGTACATTAGATCTTCATGGAGTTACAGGAAAGTAATACAAAAATAAATTTACCGGCATTACCAAAGTATTATCAGCTACCGGCATTGCAACCAAAAATTTTTATACACAGCTAGAAAGACTAAATATTAATAAAAACATCAACTCAAATATTCAAAAGACAGTCATACTAAAAACAAAATCAATAGTAAGAAAGTTCCTAGGAATACAATAGGAAGGTATTTGACTTGGTAAAGACCCGTCAAAGTACCGAAATTAGACCACAAAAAGTGAGAAAAATCAATAATAATAATAATAATGATGATGATGATGATGTCAGCAGCATCATCACGATGCTGCTGACGATGATGACAAAAACAACGACAACAATGCGACATCATTGGGAGAGATTGATACTATCAAGTATCTTCTGACATATAATCCTTCTTAATCGCGTTTCGGCAAACGAAGATGATGTTAGAACGATTTCTTTTCTCTAGTCGAGGTATTGTTGTGTTTCTACAGTCATTTATAATAGTAGTAAAGCGAAGCAAATTATGATATTCGTGAAATTTCCATATTGTGATCAATCGATACTCCTTTTCCGTCCTACTTCTCACATCACTCTCTCACTTTCAGTGCATTTTCACAAGCGCTCTGTTCCCCCAAGGTCCTCGTTTAGCGGCTTAGCTAAAGAAAACACCGCCTATGAAATTTCGGCCAGTGGTCTTTTTTGAAAGAATTTGCTGAACAAATCTGGCGTTCTCTCATATTTGGTTTCCTGACGGTAAAGGCAAAACCTTCCATGGTAGAACAAACCATGTATGGAAATGGAAATTCAGAGTTTACCGATTATTACGTAGGACCGTCGAAGCATAAAAAATCCTTTCAGAATTCATACAAATCGTGATAATGATAAGTGGAAAAACATTTCTTAAATTTACATGCGTTTTTCGTAGATTTTAGTGCTAAAAGAGTATCTAACATAATTTCGGTAATTATTATGCCAGGACGTTATCCAATTACACGGGGCTCCCTTTCAGCTAAATTGTTAGCGCGTTCATCCTATGTGAAAGGGGTTCGATCCCGGCGGGAGTCCAATATTCTCAACAAGGGTTTATGGGGCATATAGATTTAAAAAGAGTTCATTCCAAAACCAAGATTATGGACTCCCGGGTATGTGGTAGCGCGTTCGCCTTTGGTGAGAGCGGTCCCGGGTTCGATTTCAGTTGGGGGCTCACATATACGAAACTACCTCAGCTTTCGAAATACTAATGAAAACAACACGAATACCAAATTCATATTCATCACTACTCACCATAATCATCAGCCCTGTAAGTATTGTGAATAATTAGTCTTATATTAGCGGTTGAAGTTGCCTTCTAATTTCACTTCAGAAAGATTGCCTCCACACCATATCCGTGGCAGGCGTGATCATCCATTAGTTAAGGAATCAGGGTGTCCTTTTCTCAGAGACTGTAAACACGCCATTATGAAATTTACGGAACATTCCGCAGCCTTGCCACTTTCGCGTTTCTCAACCCGTTGGGCCGAAATCCAAGTGCCGTAACTCTGAGCGACGCAATGATATTTCGAAATGATACGTATCCTGCATTTTGGGGCTTCTTTGACCGATATACAAATCCTTCGGGAACGCTGATGGAAGATATGTTGGATACCTTATTTGATTCGTCCTTCACGATATTTATAGCTAATCGAGACATATCTTCAACACTATAGGCAGACAATCACAATCCTGGCTGCAGAGGGAACAAAGTTCTGAATATTAATAATGACCTAAAAATTCTCTCATCAAAGGCGTGGTTGTTTTGGAACACTCCATAAATGAGCTGAAGAATTGAACCCAGTGGTTCATCGAAAATTGAAATTATAAAATTAAAGAGGAGAACAGTCGATTTTCGATTACGGGGGGTAATTGGACGCTTAGATTGCGTGGGAAAAATTTGACCAAAAGGATCAGAAAATGAGGCTTGTGAAAAGATTTCCATCAAAAACTATAAATAAACTGAGAAAATAATTTAAGTTAAGAAATAAAAATATGATTTAGCCCAATTTCACGTAATATAATAGAAACTCCTGCATGGATAATTGGGAGCGTTGACGCTTTCAGCGTAAGCGTGATGTCCTTGGTTCGATTCCAGGGTCTTTTTCCTGTTGTGGGTCGGCGTCAAGAAGGAAAAAGGAACACCTAGGATGCATTTATCATCATCGAATATCAACACCATTTTAATTATTCGTATCAACATACTCAGCATGTCATGGAAAAGACATAGGAACTAAAGAATGATTCATGGCATTTAGCACTTACAGCTCAAAACTTACCGGAAAAGGACTGCATTCAAACAAAATACGTGAATATGTCCGCGGTTAAGAGCATATATATGAGCATACGTTATTGAATCATGATGTGCCTTCATAATAAACTTGATATCTGAGGCACAAAAATAATTTTTACAGCAATAAGATAAATTTGAACAATTGGAAAGTACACTACTACAGATTGCCTATTCTATAAATTATTCAGATCTTCTTCACCGTTCATGTGCTCTAACTATTTCACTTGAGTCTGAACTGGAGAAAAAAATCTTCTCTAAGTATGGATCGTTATTGACTTCAATACTCGTCATTTATCACTCCGATAAAGCCTGGCAAAACAATGACAAAGTCGGCTCAACATTTTCCCAACATTTTCCGTTTTATATGGAATATATTCGAGTTGAAATTTAACAAATTAAGCATTATACCGTAGTCGATTATAAGTTCCTACTAGAAAATTTAAAATTGGAATCCATAATACTGATATATCTATAATAATGGCACTGCATCCGAACTCATTTCTGATTCAATGAATGTATTACTTTTAACGTTGATCGCAGATTCCTTCGGTCTTCGCTTTCGATTAATTTACCAATAAATTACTTTCAAATTTAATATCGATGACAATTAAGGCAATAATTAAGATAAACACCCCGAAACAATCTACACATTACCGTAAACGTTATCATCACCGAATAATAAAATAATCACGAATAACACTAAGGAAGGCGTTAACTTCCTGTTTCATTAAAATGGTAATTAACAAAAGAAAAAATTAACAAAATTAAAAAAAAAACTCGTAAGAAAACTTGATTGCTCCATGCACCCGTTCTCTTTCCGTTAGCGAATCAGCGAATTGGAGGTCCATAATATTGATATTATGGTAAAAAGACGCATTCGACTTGTTTGACGATTCTAAATTGCGAATTCATTTAATCTGCACTGTCTATAACTCATGCATTAGAGCTGCCATCGCGTATATGCAACGTTTTCAACAATGTCTTTTTTAAAATTAGGTCGGTCCTTCTAAATGGGTGTCAGATACGGAGCCGTAACCCATGCCACCCTTCCTTTACACCAAAACTCACACCTCCTTCCCAGCGGAAGAAATACCATTACCAGAGTCAGGGACTCTTTACAGTGTTGCAACATGTTCCGCTGGAGTTTTTATGAGTATCCCTAATTTTATGTTACCTTGCCATTTTTGATTTATTTTCGCTCATGCCTGTACATACTGGATTCGAATCGGAGTTCTCTGATTTTCGGATATGATTCGCAAAGTTATACCAAATTCTCTTTACTCTATCTTTACATCTTCCCAAGTTATCAATTATTGGATCATGTGAAAACCATCTGAGCCCACTCAATGGGTAACTTGACTTATACCTTATGCGTAAATTTCGATATTTTATAATCTAGCGATGATAGAATTTAGAAATGGAATCCACTCTTACAGTAGATTAGAGCAACCGATTGACATTTGGAATATCCGAGTTCGGTTCCCGGCTACGGATGACTTTTCTCCTTCGTTTCTTTGCCTAAAATCAAACGTATGAATGAAATGAAATGAACAAATGTATTTATGAAGTTTGCTATGATGGTCATAGGCCATAGATGGCGTCATAGTTGTTGGTCAAGTGCGCAGGAATGGTGCTATCTTAAATGGATCCCCCAGAACACACCGAGTCCCATCATAACTGCAGAACCTGAAGTTGGGATTGTTCGTGGAAGCTTAATGATTAGAGCAACCGACCGGAATTTGGGAGATCCTTGTTCCAGTACCAGCAACGACAGACTTTTATTCCATTCCTTTACTTATTTTCATTATCCTGTAAATCAGGCGTCGGCAACTTTTTCCGGCTGCGGGTCAAAATCAACCAAAAAGTGACTATTTATTAGGAATACGGTTTGGGTTAGCGGTACATACATACAATGAACGCCCACTTTTCCGTGGGCGGATTATCCGTGTATCATTTTGTATTACTCACCGAAATGAGTATTTTCGCCTTCTAAAGAAAGCAGAACAGCAGCAACTTCTCATAACAGCAGAATTATGACGACAGTGAAATTATCGCTGCTAAAAAGATCTGAAGAAAACTCTTCACGAATCAATAAAACGTCGAAGAACGTTGTTGTTACTTCCCCAGAGAGAATGCTTAGGAGTTGCAGTTTGTTACAACTATCATTATTGCTACAGTTATTTACAACTATCTACGAAGTTATTATGAACGTCATAAGAGATTGAAGATACTTTTGGATTATCCCTGTTTTCTGATTATTCATTCATCCATTACCATCGCAGTCCGCGGTTTCACACGCGTTGCGCGATTCCATTTTCGGCGTCATCATTATCGCACTGCCAATCTCCTCTGAACTATGGAACTCGAGATGGTTACTTGAAATTATCAAATGGGTCACTTGGTGACCCGCGGGTCATAGGTTGCTGACTGCTGCTCTAAATTGTAACATCCTAGGAAACGGGTAAGCGTGATCTAGCGCAAGATGGTGCGCACCCAGGAAAAATCCCTAGGAAGAATGGACTTGTAAGAATTCTGACGGAACCGGGAATCGAACCCGGGTATCCCAAGCACCCGAACGGCAATTGATTTAAGTATAACCCGGGTTTGATTTCCGGTCCCGTCAGACTTTTTTTCAAGTCCATTTTTCCTTGGGGTTGCAACATCCTCTTTTACCTCCGATACCTTTCTTAGTTAACCAAGTACCCTTCTCTTTGTGGGGTTTTCCCTGCCTGATTTTGCATCTCGGAGATATTTACTGCGATCAGATTATAACCACGACAAAAGCCATTCTTATCCTTCCTCGCCTCCCACATTCTTGCTTTATGGAGGCAAACGTTTAGTTCCAGCTTCGATGCTATCTCAATTTCTATGCATTTGCAGCTTCGAATATTTTCGACCTATTCGTCTCACTAATTTAAATCCCTGTACTCGATTATGTACAGTAGTGGGGTTTGTATTGAACTACATCGTATTCACCGACGCTGTCCTTTAGCTCCTTCCATATTTCGGAGCACAGGGAATTATCGCGGATGTTTTCGCAGCCCGGTTCCGACTCAACCGCCTTTCCTCAACGAGAACAAAAGAACTCTTGATAGAAGAAGCTCCCCGACTGCGGCGAGGGATTTATCAGCACGAACACTAATTTGTAAGATTATTTTCCAATTTATGAGGCTGAATAATAACACTCCGCCAGTATCGAGGAAAACATTCTTCAGAGTGGATGCGCGTGATGCCTTTTCCAGACGAGAATACAATGCTTCTCGATTTAATCGGCGTTGGAAGTCAGTGACGTTTCTCTCGTGTGAATGTAGCTATGATCTAGGGGAATGCCGTACTATAAACAACTCCTCTGTTCCGCTCTCACTCACGTAAAATTTCAGTTGCAGTTTAGTATCGTTTGCATCTGTGTGTGTATAATAATAATAATAAAGGACTTTATTCAGGGCGAGATTGAGACTAACAAGTCTCTTCTCACATCTAACCCTTTGTCATATGAGACAAGAAAAGAGAGAGATAGCTTGCAAAAGTAAAATGAAGAAAACTACTTTGTGGATTAAAAAAACCTAAGCTAAGAGCTCAGGGAAAAATCTCCACTGCAGGAAAACACCCTCAAGAAGGAGGGTGTGAAAAACCTGCGAAACCTACAGATAGAAAACTAAACTTGATGATGAAAGTAGATTAATAGATTTATAAAAGACATGAAGACAAATCAATAGAAATAAACAAAAAAGAACGAATAACAAAATAGAGTTATAAAAGACATGAAGACAAATCAATAGAAATAACCAGAAA
>KZ308319.1:973269-1021422 GCA_000376725.2 Ladona fulva
AAAAATGTATTGATCTTATGAGTTTCTTTAGTTGAGTTTGGTTTAAAAAAACTTTTATTAGATAGGAGCAGTTATCATATTGTTTGGAGTCTTCAACAAAAGTGATACATTTACATTTAATGGTATGAAAATTGAGTTACCTTCATTTAAACACAAGGTTCGTTATAGTTTGCTCTAAACGATTTTCCAATAATTCCTTTGATGAAAACTTTATAAGAGCCTTCGTGGAAATTGCGTTCCATTTTAGAATAAAATAAGAAGTATAAATAACCAATAATTAATCTTATTAACGTATTGTTCTTACGAACATTATGTATCCTTTTTCCTAAAGCCGAATCCGTCCCTTATTTTCACCAAAAAAATGTAAAATATTAGAAAGCATATTTTTATAGCATAGGTTTTATATTTCTTTTTATATCCACGCAAGAGAAATTCAATTGTTATACTTTAACAACCTACGATAAAATGGAAACTGTTCTTTCAAAGGCTCGGTGTTCTTTTGTTGTGGGTATACATGAATTACCTGTAAGCTGCAAGAGGCGTAAAATGTTAAGCAAGAAAATCAATGTAACTTTAGCCTTATAACCTCATGAAAAATTGCGATTGTCTTTGTATAATCGATACTTGAAAATGAGAATAAATTAATCGTTGATGTATTAATTTTTACTGATCTGTAATAAGTTTGCTTACTGATAATTAAAAAGCTGATGTGCTTTTTGCGAGTGTGTTTAATATAATTATGAAGATTGTATTTGAGTGTATAGAACGGTGTAATCTCATGTATACAGGCTAGAACAATAGTGTGTTATAATATGTATACTTTATTGTAAAATTGTTGTTAAATGTGTCATTCAAATGCATAGTATTATATGATACAATTCAAATGTATTGTTTCATACACAATATGGTACGATGGAATAATGATGTGATGAGTAACATGTAATAGGGAAGGTTGTATAACAATATGTGTAACACTGTACAACTATGAAATCAATTTAATTTGAAGAGACATCAGTTCAACTTTGGTATCTTTACTGAAAACTCATGTGGATCTAGTATGTCTATAAAGTACCTAGGTAGATCTAGTATGTCTATAAGTAAGTACTACTACCATTTATATTGATTGAAATTTCCCAAAAAATNATTATCAACATCGTCATAATCATTATCATTACTAGTTAAAAAGCTGATTAGGGTAGAAAATAAGATGCATCAAGGCATTAGATACAGGTAAACAAACGAGAAATTAATGGCATCAGAGAGCTTGACGGCATTATAAATCGTGAAAAGATTGGGGTGATATGAAAACCGAAAGGGAAAGAGAGGCGGTTGATAACTCATCGCCTCCCTGTTAAGTTCCTCTCAATAGACTGAAGATAGAGAGATTGAATTTTAATGACTAAATGACGTGCAGGAGACTGAATTTTGAGGATAGAAATTGATTTAATAATTTCGGGATGCATCGAAGCGCTGATTCCTAAGCCTCGACAGCCTCTCAAAGCCGTTTAGTGTTTTATTCATGGATCGATGAGGGATAACCTACTCTCAGCTGTTACGTGCATATTATTTAGTCGATCGCCTTAGGAATGACATGGAATTAAATCCTTCCTTAAACGCATACTCTCAATTAAGAGTCATTTTCGTAGAGAGCCAATGAAAACAACCGGGACTTTTGAGCAAAGACAGGTTGGCTAATTTTAGTAAACGATTTGGAAATGAGATCGTGACCCCAATTTCATATCTGTTCTCTCATGAGCGTTCTTTTCATGGAAAAAATGGAAATTTCTCGTAATAGTTGGAAATCATAAAAGTAAATGTTTCATCACTTCGCAATATGATTTCAACCGGCTGTAAATTAGAACCGTGTAAAAAGGTCAGAATGCTTCTGTATTCATATAATTAAATCAATAATTAACANCATTAAAATGGTAATTAACAAAAGAAAAAATTAACAAAATTAAAAAAAAAACTCGTAAGAAAACTTGATTGCTCCATGCACCCGTTCTCTTTCCGTTAGCGAATCAGCGAATTGGAGGTCCATAATATTGATATTATGGTAAAAAGACGCATTCGACTTGTTTGACGATTCTAAATTGCGAATTCATTTAATCTGCACTGTCTATAACTCATGCATTAGAGCTGCCATCGCGTATATGCAACGTTTTCAACAATGTCTTTTTTAAAATTAGGTCGGTCCTTCTAAATGGGTGTCAGATACGGAGCCGTAACCCATGCCACCCTTCCTTTACACCAAAACTCACACCTCCTTCCCAGCGGAAGAAATACCATTACCAGAGTCAGGGACTCTTTACAGTGTTGCAACATGTTCCGCTGGAGTTTTTATGAGTATCCCTAATTTTATGTTACCTTGCCATTTTTGATTTATTTTCGCTCATGCCTGTACATACTGGATTCGAATCGGAGTTCTCTGATTTTCGGATATGATTCGCAAAGTTATACCAAATTCTCTTTACTCTATCTTTACATCTTCCCAAGTTATCAATTATTGGATCATGTGAAAACCATCTGAGCCCACTCAATGGGTAACTTGACTTATACCTTATGCGTAAATTTCGATATTTTATAATCTAGCGATGATAGAATTTAGAAATGGAATCCACTCTTACAGTAGATTAGAGCAACCGATTGACATTTGGAATATCCGAGTTCGGTTCCCGGCTACGGATGACTTTTCTCCTTCGTTTCTTTGCCTAAAATCAAACGTATGAATGAAATGAAATGAACAAATGTATTTATGAAGTTTGCTATGATGGTCATAGGCCATAGATGGCGTCATAGTTGTTGGTCAAGTGCGCAGGAATGGTGCTATCTTAAATGGATCCCCCAGAACACACCGAGTCCCATCATAACTGCAGAACCTGAAGTTGGGATTGTTCGTGGAAGCTTAATGATTAGAGCAACCGACCGGAATTTGGGAGATCCTTGTTCCAGTACCAGCAACGACAGACTTTTATTCCATTCCTTTACTTATTTTCATTATCCTGTAAATCAGGCGTCGGCAACTTTTTCCGGCTGCGGGTCAAAATCAACCAAAAAGTGACTATTTATTAGGAATACGGTTTGGGTTAGCGGTACATACATACAATGAACGCCCACTTTTCCGTGGGCGGATTATCCGTGTATCATTTTGTATTACTCACCGAAATGAGTATTTTCGCCTTCTAAAGAAAGCAGAACAGCAGCAACTTCTCATAACAGCAGAATTATGACGACAGTGAAATTATCGCTGCTAAAAAGATCTGAAGAAAACTCTTCACGAATCAATAAAACGTCGAAGAACGTTGTTGTTACTTCCCCAGAGAGAATGCTTAGGAGTTGCAGTTTGTTACAACTATCATTATTGCTACAGTTATTTACAACTATCTACGAAGTTATTATGAACGTCATAAGAGATTGAAGATACTTTTGGATTATCCCTGTTTTCTGATTATTCATTCATCCATTACCATCGCAGTCCGCGGTTTCACACGCGTTGCGCGATTCCATTTTCGGCGTCATCATTATCGCACTGCCAATCTCCTCTGAACTATGGAACTCGAGATGGTTACTTGAAATTATCAAATGGGTCACTTGGTGACCCGCGGGTCATAGGTTGCTGACTGCTGCTCTAAATTGTAACATCCTAGGAAACGGGTAAGCGTGATCTAGCGCAAGATGGTGCGCACCCAGGAAAAATCCCTAGGAAGAATGGACTTGTAAGAATTCTGACGGAACCGGGAATCGAACCCGGGTATCCCAAGCACCCGAACGGCAATTGATTTAAGTATAACCCGGGTTTGATTTCCGGTCCCGTCAGACTTTTTTTCAAGTCCATTTTTCCTTGGGGTTGCAACATCCTCTTTTACCTCCGATACCTTTCTTAGTTAACCAAGTACCCTTCTCTTTGTGGGGTTTTCCCTGCCTGATTTTGCATCTCGGAGATATTTACTGCGATCAGATTATAACCACGACAAAAGCCATTCTTATCCTTCCTCGCCTCCCACATTCTTGCTTTATGGAGGCAAACGTTTAGTTCCAGCTTCGATGCTATCTCAATTTCTATGCATTTGCAGCTTCGAATATTTTCGACCTATTCGTCTCACTAATTTAAATCCCTGTACTCGATTATGTACAGTAGTGGGGTTTGTATTGAACTACATCGTATTCACCGACGCTGTCCTTTAGCTCCTTCCATATTTCGGAGCACAGGGAATTATCGCGGATGTTTTCGCAGCCCGGTTCCGACTCAACCGCCTTTCCTCAACGAGAACAAAAGAACTCTTGATAGAAGAAGCTCCCCGACTGCGGCGAGGGATTTATCAGCACGAACACTAATTTGTAAGATTATTTTCCAATTTATGAGGCTGAATAATAACACTCCGCCAGTATCGAGGAAAACATTCTTCAGAGTGGATGCGCGTGATGCCTTTTCCAGACGAGAATACAATGCTTCTCGATTTAATCGGCGTTGGAAGTCAGTGACGTTTCTCTCGTGTGAATGTAGCTATGATCTAGGGGAATGCCGTACTATAAACAACTCCTCTGTTCCGCTCTCACTCACGTAAAATTTCAGTTGCAGTTTAGTATCGTTTGCATCTGTGTGTGTATAATAATAATAATAAAGGACTTTATTCAGGGCGAGATTGAGACTAACAAGTCTCTTCTCACATCTAACCCTTTGTCATATNATACACAACAACATGGCATCTCCCACTCTTCTTAACAACATCATACACATTCCGGAATAACATCACTCTATTTACAAACAGTATTAGAAATCTCAAAACTACGACAAGACTTAATTTACATAGCATCCCCTGATATTCCTACTAATGCATGTACATCACATAACTCCTATAATTACAGTTACTAAATTCCATAGTCACAGTTTACAAAAATCCGTTTCAAGACCATATGTCACTTCATCGGTTAACTTTACATCACCTTTACAAATATACAAATAATTACAAATCTTTAAACATATACTCCACTTAAATACACAAACTACAGCATCTCCCTCTAATCTCCTTTTTGTTGTTCGTTAAGGGTTTGAAGAGCACTTCAGGCAAAACATTCCATTCCTTAACCCCTCTATTAATAAACGAATACTTTGCGCTATCAGTCCTTTATTTCCGCACCTTCAACTTCTGCTTATGGTCCTCTTGTGCTATGTAATACGGTTCCTCTAATCTGATTTTCAACTCCATCCAAGCCTCTCCTCCGTTTCTGACCTGAGAGATGCCTACAAGTCGATTTACTCTCCGCCTTTTTTCTAACGTCTCCCAACCGAGAATCTCTAACATTTCCGTACTATCTTCTTTCTTATGTCGTCTTAACACATACCTGGCTGCTTTCCGTTGAACTTTCTCAATCTTTTTGATATTCGTTTTATCATGCGGATCCCACACATTTATTGCATATTCTAATAAAGGCCTCACTAATGTTTTATAACCTCACTTATAGAGTAGTCTTCAGGATAGGACAACGTATAAATTGTTTGGGGTAAAGATAAGTTAATGAGCAAGTTTATATTTATGTGTTTAACTTAAGACTGTGAAGTGCTACCAAATGATTCCATAAATTAGCAAGTTACTTAGTGCATTCATGTCACTTTTCCTCGACGCGTTTTTACGTCTTAACTCAAAATTTGCGACGCAATAAGACATATTTGCTTATTTCATTCTGTGCAGAAAGTAAAAGTTTAATGCATTAGGTTTAGGGAAACACTTGCTAATATTCTCGCTTCAGGTTCCTATCGAAGCATGAAATTTTGGTCATTAATACATAAACATTAGGAAATAGGTAAAAGTTGAAGTTATCGATGAATTACGAGTCAGACCAAGCTACCCAATCAGTGTGCCACTTTGAACAGGCTGAGAAGTTCTGAAGTTATCGATTTATGGGCAAGGTATACAAATACATCCTTTAATTTTTAGGACGGTTCTTAATTCCTTTCACAGTCAGGATCATTAATATTTTCAATTAGTTTCATAATTTACGAACCATTTGAGCCGAGGGGGGTCTTTTTAATTATAAATAACTTTCTAACCAGCGAAAATACCTTAAGCCTTCTCTGGAGGTTTGCTTTCACTCCTCTCTCCAATAATATAAACTTTTCAGAAATCTACGATTATATAAAAGATAAAAAACGATCTTTAAAAGCGTTCTACAAAAATGTATGTTCTATTGTATCTCTTTTTTTCGATTAGATTAAGCGTATGGTCTTTTAAAAAGTAAACACGACTCATGCAAAACTATATTTCTCGTGAAAGAATTACGTTTTTGTATTAGCAAACTTTATATTTATATCTGTTTGAGTATTTCAATAAATTACGTCGTTAGATATGGAATAGGGTGATTGTATGCACCTAATTAAAGTGATTTAAGGTACACAAACGAGGGAAACCATTATATGATTCTTGCAGTATTAATCATTGAAAAACGTTTCGACATTGTTATTTAATTTTCAGTTAACTCGCGTCTTGGATGATATTTCCACTTAGAGGTATTCAGCTCCTTCTGCAAGCGAAGTATCGGCTAGCGCTCCATTAATCAGCAGGAATCTTGAGATCTTGGTTGTAATTCGAAAGGCGCAAGGAAAGTACTTTGGAAATGTCTACTACGCATCATTTAATCACGCACATGAGTAAACTAGATTTCCCAGCTACGCAGAAGCAACCGTTTTAAGAGATAAGATGGCTGCTGCTCGCAAGGAACACAATCGTAAATGGTTAGAGGAGAACTTCCCATCTGGAAGAGTCGACGTCTTCTACAACAGCGATTCCTAATGTGGACTCTTACGGCTTAGATCCTGAGTAATTTAGCTGATGCACTGGCATTTTTTCCCTTTATTTATATTAATTTCCATCATACCGTTTTAATTGTGCCGTCGGACGAAAACTGTCTGCGGTAAAATATCCATTCACCAAATAAATATACACGGCACGTACAATTTAAGGAAGCGCGGCATTTTCAGAATTTGTACATCATTCATTAAATTGAAGTTAATAAACACGTACGTCTTTATTTTGGACAAAGTTGACAGTTAATAATTCCACCTTATACATTTACTACGGTGTTAAATAATACTATAAAATACGGCAGTTAACAAGAAGAACAGAAGAAAAGACTAATAAAATAGAAATATTCAGTACAATATGTACAGTAGGTATATATAAAAGATACCTCTAGCAAGGGAATGCTCTAAGCAATTACCTGATAAAACTAGCGAAATCCGTCATCTATGAAAATTTCATTCGGAACAGAAAGATAGTATTGATGTTATAGAATCCTTCAAGGAAGCTGGGAGGAAAAGAGTTTTGAGCGAATGAGAATGCCATATATGAAACGGGACGGTAGAGAAATTCCGAAAAACTTTGACTTATGAAGGAGTTTTGTGTTGAATAGAAGGGGAGCCAGAACATGAAAATCTGAAAGTTAATATAAAAAATATATAACTACCTGCTAAAATGAAGAAATGATTCCACCATGAAAATTGGAAACAATAAATAATGATGCAAGCATGAAATGAATGAGTGACGGAGGGAAAATAACCAACCGATCCCTTAAATAATAATAACACGTACGGATAAATATTTTACGAAGATAATACAGTATATAAAATATACGCGAAACAAATGGTATTGCTGACAGTGAAATAGAAGCCGCGTAATAGCAAAATTTCTGATTTTAATGTTTATAAGAATGTCCGAACGAAGTGAGATCTCATTGCATAGGAATGATTGATTGGATGAGCAAATCAAATTATAATTACAACGGGATATGGAAAAAGAAATATGTACATATGTAATCACAATAACGGAGGACATACGTTGAGGATAAACGGAACAAGAATAACCACGGCTGAAGACAGAGACGAAACTATTGAATGTGGGGAGGATGTATTGACGTATTAGAAGAAAGAGTTGTACGCCAGAAAAGGAGAGTTTGGAGAACTATTCTAATCAGAATTGGCTGAAATGGTCCTTAAATCGAAAGGTGACAGCGTAAGAGATGTACATGTACGTATTTTATACGCACTTATCTCTTGCGCACTCCTAAGAAAAACTGAATAAACTATTAAAATGGTCTGCTATTAACATATCTGCTGCGGTGCAATCCTTAACTAAAAAATTAATTAAGCGATATTTGGTAGAACTCCATCTTCACAATAACATACAATGATTATATTTGTACTTTTCCACAACGGTATTAATCCAGCAGGACCGGGTTTCGACGTATTCAGGTCATCTTCAAGTGGCTCAGAAACTAAAACTTTTTTTGTATGTTATTGTAAAAAAATTACATTCATAACCTGAGGGAACAACCATAGTTGAAACGTGTGAAAGAAAATTCTATGAATTTACTTGTAATCGTTTGATTTTAACTGTATCGATTTGACTTTATTTATTTACAAAATTCAGCTGCGGTTAGACACAATTCTGGTGGAGACTTAATTAAATAACAAAATACACCTATTTGAAGATTGAAACAATACACAACAACATGGCATCTCCCACTCTTCTTAACAACATCATACACATTCCGGAATAACATCACTCTATNGCGGACCAAAGTTCCGGCAGCGCTAGTCAAGCATGTACTGATCGTAAATATGACGAAATAGGAATGATTCTCTTATTTCTCCGTTTTTGTTGATTATCAGACGCTAAATTAGCATTCCCTCAAAAAGTTAGGTGATTTTGATTTCATTCATAATCAGACCTATAATTGGATCCATAATACCTTCTTTCTCTATTTCTCTATGAATATATATAAAATGCCACATTGTATTTAAATGTTTCAATGTCTTAAGAAAGTTATACAATAATTATGAATCCAATAGGTTATAGGGTCTATCTATTATTGCGTTCCGACTGGCAAGGTCATATTTCAAATGTTGAACTCTACCGAGAATCGAACCCGGGACCGCTTTCAAAGACGAACGCATCACCCACTTAGCTATCCGAAGGTCTTTCAACAGAATTTCTTGTTAACTTTATGATAATGTTCGTTTTCTAAGATCATTTTACTTATAGTTCTTTGATAGCGTTATAAGCAGCTATCTTTGTTCATAGCTACTGGAATGTGCTTAGTCTGTCTATCATATAATGTATTTTAGAATTTATTTGTTCGTCATATTTCAAGGAGGAGTATCTAATAAAGATGATTTTCACAAAGAATGTGAGACTGTACTATCCATATGACAAAAACCTTTGAGATATAGTAATAATTTTCAGAATTATAAGAGATCCTAACACAAAACTGCTTGAAGGCACTGTTATAAGTCAATAAATCACAGTTTTTAAGCAATTAATTAATAGTTACTTTTTTAAAGTTACGGTCCCTTCGGTGAATTTAATTTCTTTCATTATATATTGAGTTTTTTTACTGCGGGGGAATTTTGCCTGTTGCAATTCATTTCCATTACAAAGGCTATATATTTCTATATTGTCTATATGAGACACGAAATTCGCTTTCGCTGCATGTAATTTTAATTTACTGGTCGAAGGGATAGAAAGCAGCCGAATCATTTCCAGCTATACGTCTGCTTTAGGAAGCAAATTCTCGCAAAGGAGCATTTCTCTTGGATGTAAGCACCTTTAGAAGATGAGCTGATGGTAGTCCACGATCAAGTATACATGAGCAGCCGGCGCAGATCTCACTTTTAACCTGAACACCAAGATAACCCAGAATGCTTATGTAAAGGGGGTAAACTTGTGGGCGGTTTACTGAATCGATTGAATGAATTAACTCTATTAAGGCAAGGTTAGGCTTAGTTGGCCTTGAATGGATTATAAACTTTTATGTGAAATATGATCTACCATATCTGTTTTATCTTTTTAGTACAATAATACCTCGGCTGACGAATATTCGACAAACATACATATTGCTGTTTATCGAATAAAATTTACGAATTCGGCTAACGAATCCAGAACATCGAACTGGAGCCTAACAAAAAAGGGGGAACCGAAAAAATCGTTATTTTTGCCGTAGCGAAAACCGGACGTAAAAATTAAAACCCTCGAACCACAACCGAAAACTGCAATAGTTATTATCTCCGTGACTGCTATCGAAACATATTCCCATTGAGTTTAATAGCAGCTGTATTTAACTCCAAATCATTAATTCACATATAAATGTTAACAGCCGAATTTACCGATTAATTATTTTTACATCAACAATTTTATTCTATGGTATGACACAAAGAAATTATACTCCCGAGTCACAACGATCAAAAGGAATAAAGCTGGCCAAGGTTGTTGATTTTGTAAAGTTTATTCTTCGTAAATGTTGGGATCCTACAAAATTAACTTTTTTGGGCAGAGGAGCGTCAGTCAAAAGAAGAAAATTCCATATTGATTTACATCCCTTTCAGAGGCATTCTAAAAACTTATGAAATCCTTGAGCGATCTTTCACTTCGCGCTACTCAATGACCCAATAAAACATAAAAAAGCTTTTCTTGAAACCTCGTGAAATTCGAACGTGTGCGGAATCGTATGTTTATCAGAAAAACCGATGAATCACTTTCTGAAACCCATTCCTCTCTCACCTCAATGCTAACTGCCCTTCCATCTTAATTTACAGGAGATTATCACATTTTTCTGAGATCGCGTCAGCCACGGACACTTTCTGCCGTTCGCTATCTTTCGCTGTCAAAACGTTCATAAGTTAGAAATATTATCTTTAATTTTTACTTCGAACAAAGTCGTTGGATAGCAAAGAGAGAATTTTATATTACTTCAACAAATTTATCTGAGCGGACCACTTTTATGCAAGTAATGATTATGGTTAGGCGAGAAGAAAACATGCCCAAATTATAAAGGGATACAAAGTATGTGTCGTGATACATAAATTACCACTCACTGGTTATTGAAATAACTAGTTAATTAGCTTTATAGAGCGCAGCTTTATAAAGCGCAGCATTGTTATGATATGGAGTACATACATTCTGGTCCAGTCGTTACAGTCTCCATATTTAGATATCGATGAAGGTACCTACATTTTTAACGATCCTAGTACCACAAGACAGAACAATTTACTGGTCAGCGTGGAATTTGGTACTTTATATCTGTAATCTATATTATTATTATTTACTCTTATATCGAGGTTATTCTAAGATACCCTCTCTTCCACCAATTCTCTGGAGAAATTACGTGATAATAATATTACACTAATAACAAAAAACAATTGACTCTAATTGACTCAAATGTAGAAACATACATCAATGCATCTTAACAATCTGGCAAATAATAAATACAAGAAAAATGGTACGAATAGTAGATACAAATCAATAGGCAGTCAAGTTCACGAATAAAAACTAAAACTATTACATATAACTAGATATAGATATGCATAGAAACACACAAAATGGTTTTTGCGGAAAAAATCCTCAACTGAAGGTTTAAAGAGAAAAACCAACGATGTAGGAAAATACCCACACAAGAAGGGGGCGTGAGAAACCGCTAAAACACAAAGGTAATAAATACACTATATCTAGCGGGTGATGCAGATTATATTCAAAACATTTTTATCGTCACGCGTAATGATTTATGGACACATGCATTCCTCGTTGGATATACCACGGAGTGAAATATTAATAAGATATTGAAAGAATGGGACAATTTACGAAAATTAAATTAAATTTCCATCCCAATATTTAAGTACAGTAGTATATCGCGTACGCTATGAATGAAATCATTCACACACATTAAAAGGCGATCATTTCATCTTCACTGCAATAAATAAATGCTCAGCGAGTATTACCTTCTCCTACTAAACTCCAGACAGGCACCGTCTTGCCACTGAACGCGGATTTTCATCTTCATTTCGAATTAGTCGCAGATGCAAAGCCGAAACCGCTATTTCCAAGATTTACCCATGACAAATTGCCACAGATTTCTTCTCTCGTACGGCAGAACTGCCTAGTTTTCAGTTCCACCTCCCTAATATGTCACCTTTTACATGATATGATTTGCATCATGAACTCGAGGTTTGTTGCCTTAAATAACGCCGCATGAATTCCATGGAACTCAATCCCTTGTGTTTCCAGTCATCGATAAAATCTATACCGACATCCGCTGTCTCAGTACGGAAAATATCATTAGACATCGCAATCTCTCGTATAATAATAATATTGATAATAATAATGCGACTTTATTAAGGCGAGATTGAGACTATCAAGTCTCTGCTTACATGTAACTCTTAATGAAGTTTCAAAGCGATAGATTAAAATAAGAGCAAAGAAAAACTATCGTACTTTGTGGGTTTAAAAACCTAAGTTAGAACTTAGGAAAAATACACCACAGCAGGAAACATTCACAAGAAGGGGATTGTGAAAAACCTGCGAAACCTATTGAAAGTTAATAAGTCTTTAAGGATTAGACCGTTTAAATTACATCTGAAAAGCAAACAAAATGGTACTTATAAATAATTTCATCTATATGTGATAGCTTTTTTTGATTTGCTTTCTTCCATTAAAATATCCGATTTTTAGCGACGCCTCAAGACCTCTTTCAATACGACTTTGCCTTCCAAGCCCTGTTGGTGTTGTTTCTCGATTCATTCTTACTCAACGCTTTTCCACGGTTAAATATCTTTCCTCTATGTTAGAGCATTGCCGTCAAACGGGTAGGCCACCGGCTATATACCGCCCTCAACTCCTCTCCTGCGGTCTAGTGTGTCGTTTGCATAATATCACGTAGGAATCAGATTTTAAGCTTGAAACCCCTTTTTTCATGCATTCTTACATGGGGAATAAATATTCCGCGATAGAAAGGTTTGTAGCACAATTTATATGTAAAATAGGAAGTATTCTTAAGAACAATAAAAGCAGCAGCATTANGATGATGTTTTTATTTCGGGTAAACTGGTAGAACTGTATTGATGACCCTCGTACTTCTCTCGTGTATATGTCGACTCTAGATTTTTCTCATTCAAATCTTACATTTAAATGTATATGCACGAGTATGTTCGGCAAGTTTTGTAAATATTCTCTGTGGCACAAGAGCAGGCTCTAATAACATAATATCACAAGCGTAGATACAGAAGAAATTAGCAATCAGCAGCCACTGTTAGTGGGCAAGAGAAGCCAATTCCGAGGTAAGATCTGATTTGCTACGGATGTTTACAGAATTGACCTGCAATATCAAGGACGTAAACAGAGATGATTGTAAGTGACCTACACTTGCATAAGGTGAATTGCTTCAGAGAGTAGACATGAGGAGCTGTCCAATGGCTGCGGCACCCAGGAAGGTATAAAGCGGCTGGTGGAAAAACAAACAGAATCATGATCGAACGCATCTTCTCAGGACAATCGAAATTATTGGTAGCTGCGAAATTTTAAAGGTTAAAAAAATAATATTAGTTTCGAAGTATATATTCGTAGCTACATAAAGAACGTGGAAGTACTTCAGCGAGAAGTAACGTATCTTCTCGAATCTAAAGAGGAGAACTCGGCAGAAATACGTTAAGGGCCATGATAAGGTTTTACGTGGAAGAAGACAAAGATATGATAAAAATTGTGATAGATTTTGTTCAAACAGGCTCGGGTTCGAGAGGAAATTGGCAAGAAAGAATTTTATATAAAATACTGTTCGTAATTTTCGCTCTCGGCGTTATAACAGTTGCTGCCCAAGTGGTATCGAGTCAGATGGTGCCGATTTTAGATCCAATTTGGATCATTTCTTTTATTATCAACCATTATATTTTCAAAGTAAATCTAAAATAATGAATAACAGTTATATAAGTATTATAATTCTTTGCAAAAAAATATGCTAAGCAGAAGAGAAAGAAAACTGGAGGGTACTGGAAAGAGAAGGGAAAAGTCGGGTGCCGTTTTCATAATACGACACGTAAGAATGACCTTTTCCACTTGAAACCTTTTTACTCATTCATTCTTATTTAGGAAAAGAAAGTCTCTAGATTACCAAGTTTTCCGCAAAATTTCTTTGCAAAGTAGGAAGTACATACTTATGCAAACAATTATTTTCGAGAATAAAACTTGATGAAACAGCTCACAGGTCAAGACAACTCTCCTCCATTAAGTATGTTCACAGTTATTACCTCCAAATCTTCAGAGGCTAGATGAAAGCAAACGCCAAGTTTCCAAGAAAGCAGGTTTCCGACAAGACATTATGAACACAGTATTGCTTAAAAAATAATAGTCTGTATTATTCACAATAATGTCTTTCAATCATTCAACATGTTTTATTAATAATTACATTTACGACCACTATCACATAATGTATCTTTTGTTTATTATTCATTAGTTGTATATTTTCCTTTACCCCATCTATAGTTTCCTGTTAGTGTTTACATTTTTCTATCTTCTTTTCTTTTGAAATTCCATTAAATAAATGTTTTTAAAATGTCAAAATTAAGAAGCAGGATAAGTCACACAATAACTGCATATAGTGCGGCACTATAATGTAATAGTGCATTCACATATATTGAATTCCATTTTGTCGTGAATCGTCCACACCGGCGATGACTTAGTCACCTTTGTGATACAGTATTAATTAAGTACATTTCAAACCTTTAAATTTTTAAAACTAAGTATTTCTCGAAATTTTTATTGCGCCCTCTCCTAACGACGACATTTAGCTTTCAACTGCACATTTTTCGAAGCATACCAATATAATTTGGAATATTTCCACGCATCCGATTCACGAATCCTATTAACCCCATTATATGGGTCAAGGTGTGGTTTTTAATGTACCCATTAGCGGATCTTCGGATCGATACCTTGAGCAAGTTGGTCCAATTTTCTCATTTTATTTCGCATTCTAGCGTTGGGTTAACGATAATACTTACATAGGTGCAGTTGCGTTGCTTTTTCAAAAGAAACTTTTATGTTCGATAAGATGATTTACAATCTTGAAACTATTTCCGAGAACAGCGGTAATACTTAAGCCAAGACTGTTTTCGTTATTTAGAAATTTATATGGGGACAATCGCTAAATTTATCCCGAGATAAGATTCGGTACCGGGTACTGGGGAAACTCCTATTTGAAGGTGCGCTTGGGCGCTTGAACTTTGGACAAGAAGTAAATCTCTCAGATAATCCCTCTAATGGGTAAACTTTTTTTTGGTGTCAGTTTAATAACCTTACAATATAACCCATCCTCTCGCGTAGCTAATGATGTTCTGGTAAAATTAAACTATCGAAAACGGCAACCTACACTGTGTATCACAATATAAGTCAATGAATGGTCTACCTCCTTTAACCTGTTTGCAATGACGCTAACATGAAACGAGATGTTGAGACTACTTTGAAATTAGTGAGAGGCGTACGGAAAATATTGATTGGCAGGCACATCCTGCTTGTTCATGCGTTGTAATTTTAAAGGAATTCCTAATTTATCTCTCTATTATGTTTCCATTCCCATTAATATGCGGTACTGAGGTGTGATGGGTCATGAAAATACAATAATGATGGAAGCTTCCCAAAAGCGCATGTGTTGGTTTAATTCAATTCGAGTTTATTCAAGAGCAGCTAAATTTTCGTTGATTATTAATATCTGATAAATAATTGCAATTCAGCTGCGTAGCTGTATTAATAATTAAATAGTAGTAATTTATCTAAAAGGATCGACGGAAGACATCCACATCTCTCATACTTGGTGATCCGGCGTTGCTGTAAAAAAGTTGTAAAAAAATTACTATACCAATATGTTAGAAATGGAAAAAAAATTAAGTATTTAATTTATATGGATACATAGAAGTCACTGTGAGTTCGACAGAGCTTTCCTCAGCCATCTACATAAGTGTTAAATAGTATGTGCATTAATATACCGCGTATATTTGTGTATAGGTCGATCCCACGAATTTTTACTTAAAATTTTCGTTTTAAATTCTGCAAAGCTTCTACAAGTGGATTCATTTNGTATATACTCTTGTGTAGGTGGATCTCCTGTATGGGTCGAGTTTTTACTTCAAATTTGTTTCTTACATATCTTGTGTATAAGTCGACCTTTGTTTTTTCGAAAATATTAAATAATATATAGCTGCTTCAAGTGGATCAATTTTAATTATATCGTGTGGACTTATAAAAAAAGTATATTTTCGTGTAATAAGGACTAAAAGAGATGTGATGAAATATAATCAATGTTGAGGTTTTGTAGAAGTTTCTTGTGTAGAATTCACAACTCAAATAAAATCTTTTCTCTATGTTACTATAAATATGAGGGTCGTTCAGGTCACTCCGTATCACCAATTATTCAATCGATATATAATTATGTGTCATTTATTAAAATAATAACATAATTTTCGAGTGAATGTATGTGTCACCCGAAAGAGTCACTTTTAGATGATGTATTTATCATCAATTATTTAACATCATCTTTAGATGATGTTTTTATTTCGGGTAAACTGGTAGAACTGTATTGATGACCCTCGTACTTCTCTCGTGTATATGTCGACTCTAGATTTTTCTCATTCAAATCTTACATTTAAATGTATATGCACGAGTATGTTCGGCAAGTTTTGTAAATATTCTCTGTGGCACAAGAGCAGGCTCTAATAACATAATATCACAAGCGTAGATACAGAAGAAATTAGCAATCAGCAGCCACTGTTAGTGGGCAAGAGAAGCCAATTCCGAGGTAAGATCTGATTTGCTACGGATGTTTACAGAATTGACCTGCAATATCAAGGACGTAAACAGAGATGATTGTAAGTGACCTACACTTGCATAAGGTGAATTGCTTCAGAGAGTAGACATGAGGAGCTGTCCAATGGCTGCGGCACCCAGGAAGGTATAAAGCGGCTGGTGGAAAAACAAACAGAATCATGATCGAACGCATCTTCTCAGGACAATCGAAATTATTGGTAGCTGCGAAATTTTAAAGGTTAAAAAAATAATATTAGTTTCGAAGTATATATTCGTAGCTACATAAAGAACGTGGAAGTACTTCAGCGAGAAGTAACGTATCTTCTCGAATCTAAAGAGGAGAACTCGGCAGAAATACGTTAAGGGCCATGATAAGGTTTTACGTGGAAGAAGACAAAGATATGATAAAAATTGTGATAGATTTTGTTCAAACAGGCTCGGGTTCGAGAGGAAATTGGCAAGAAAGAATTTTATATAAAATACTGTTCGTAATTTTCGCTCTCGGCGTTATAACAGTTGCTGCCCAAGTGGTATCGAGTCAGATGGTGCCGATTTTAGATCCAATTTGGATCATTTCTTTTATTATCAACCATTATATTTTCAAAGTAAATGGTGTTGTGATATTAGCAATTACATTGATTATTTTAGCAATTTTTATGCGTTTTAACTGGACTAGAATTCATAAATGCATTCGTAAAATTATATTTCGGCTACTAATCCTTTCCTCGGGCGTGGTACTGGCACGGATTTATTCAAACAGAATAAAATACTGGCCCTGTCCTGGTGATGACACCAAAATTGTACACGATAGTAAGACGCCTGCCATTCGCAGTGGTCCCAACTTACACGGGCAGGCTTGTGATGAAGCAATATTTATTAAAAACAATATTTTTCATCTCGAAAATTTTTTTTCAATAAACTAATAAGCCTTTTGTAACTCACTCTTTATTTATAGTAACATACCAGCATACCGATGAGGAAAATGTGAGCGTTTATGACTGCTTATGAAAAGGAGGTTAATTAGCATGAGGAAAACTGAATTATATCTCCATACTTATAAGTTAAAGCAACTTTTCTCCAAAATACTTGCATTGCTATAATGAGTTTTAGAATACGAATCTAATATGCACTCGAATCCAAGACTCACCCGGTTTTTGGAAGTTCTAAAATCGCAACATGTGAATCTTAGATCCTAGAATATACGGAAATTCCATTGGATAATCAAGAAGTAATACTTATTCATATCTGTTCAATAATTATTTCCTCCCTTTCATGGTAAATTGCAATAAAAGTATCCAATATTCTTTCTCCAAATCAATCTCACGCAGAATTCATCGTCAAAAATTAGTCCCGAACCTCAATGTAGCGCAGGAAATTCGAATGTTTTTTCTAAAAATGAGACAGGAATTGAATAAACACACATTCATAGCGCGACGATTTAGCGTGACGATTGTGTCACCTAGTTCCGACAAGAAGGTAAAATAAACACGATTGAACGTTGAAGTTGAACGTATGCTGTAACATACATTACTCCATATACTAGTTTAGGAATATGCGACTCATTTTACTGCACATTATGACATAGTAAAGTGATAAAATTTTTGGTAAAAACATAAACTACTATTGTATGTATGTATTAGACATTGCTTACTAAAGTATAAATAGCTAAGTATGATTTCGCAAATAAGGTCTTCTATTTTACTCGGTTTTGGATTGATTTATATAAGTTACCCAACTGCCGATGGGTTGCTTTAGCTAATTCCGGAAGGTACAGGTTCGAGTTCCGGTACTGCGAGACGTTTTGCATGTCCGTTTTTTCTTGGGAATTTTCCTAAATGCACAGCTTAATGAGTAAAGTTATCTTTGCCCCTATTCCTTATTTAAGTTACTCTTTAGCAGAGATATATCCATATAATAGCAATTATTATCGCTTGATCTCACACGTCTACTATTGGTAAGTATCAATTTGTAATCCGCTCGGACCAAATTGTCAGTAAATGAGATAAAAGCATAATGATGGAAGTAAATAAACTATTTTTATTTTGGTAATACGCAGTATTACCCATAAAAACTTTATCCGGAATTCCGAAGAGGGCGTAAAATTATGAATTAAAAACTTTCGGTGGTTTGAAGTAGATAAATCATCGCAGAAAAACTTCTAAGTCTTCAGGCATGCCTGCACAATCGACCCATGGGGACGATTAGAGCCACTTTAAAAACCTAAGCAAATCATGAAAAAACGCACAAATGGAGAAATTCTTGTATTTAAGATACGTCTCCTTTAAGTCACTGTTAGAGAAATCTTTGATATTCAGTCTTGGTTGATCACCAGCATCGGCATTATCACACCCATCTCCTAAAAGCACGTGCATAAAATTAATCGTGCAGAGCAGCATTAATTATCTAAACTAAAAGAAAAACTTGAATACTCATGGTAAATTAAAAGCCAAGCCATTCGGGCAGGGTTTAAATACTATGAAAACCAAAAGGCTTTTTCGTCTGTTATGGATACGCCTTTATTCTGAAGTAATCCAGTGGATGCGAGAGAACGAGTATTCGATAAAAATTACGGAGAATTAAATCAATTTTAACGTGCTCCGGAGTGGGACTTTAACATCAGTACTTTAAGCCAGAGGTTTCTAAAAGAAACCACATTTTTTATGGAAATCATGCCTCTCTCCTGTCATTCTGCTGGCTAAATCATTTTATTCTCGGTAAAATTATCTTTGAACCCTTCGGAAAGGATCCTCTACGCGCCTTGTTCCTTTTATCGAGAAAAAATTGATCCAAATTCGGAACTCCGATATTTTATTTTTTAGGTCATTGAACCAAGGGCCGATACCGCCCGTGCAATAGTTGCGCGAATATGAGAAGAATATAAGCCTTTGGAATACGCCAAATGAGATAAGGGAAGGTACTGAGGGAGGTTTCCAGGACTTTCCAATACGGGTCTTTCTCCGACATTCTTTTCTCGAGATGATTTTTTTTCTCTCTGTTGCATTTGGCTCGGCCTCTTGCACCTATCTTTTCTTCGATCTTTCCTCTCCAGCCGGAAAAGGTAACATACTAGCAAACCCTCCCAATACTGAACAACGAAGTGGTGCCAATGCGACGACAGCATGCTCTTTACCCTCGTACTTTCTCATTGGTTACTGTCCCCACAAACTAAATTTACTATTCGGCCCAAACCAAGGTATTTTCCTTCACCGATATCACAAAATGTAAGAGAATTCGGCAAAAATAAAAATTAAAATCATCACTGCGGCGAAGCTGCTACGTCGAAACAGACCGCACGTAAGATTTTTCCCTAGTACATAGGATGAAGAGTTTATAACAAATTAACAGTTGTCATAAGACAAAAACTGTCCACAAGTCAGGTTGTATTCTTAAAAAAAATTTAAAATTTTTAATTAATACATGTTACTATTCATTAAAATATTTCTTTGAAGATGTTGATATAATTATCTTATAAGATAAGTGGTCCTGCACNACAAATGGTAATCACTATGCTATATTATGTATTTTTATTTATGCATTTTATGTATATTTTCAAATATATAAATTTGTAATGTAAAAGCTGTAATTTTAAAAGAGGGTATGTAACTATAAGCTTTAAACAGACGAGATACCAACTTGCAAACAGATGATTCCTTTGCGCTGTTAGTGTTGCAAGTGTTCTGTATCAGTAAAGTGTTCTATTTGAAATTTTCGATTCATCGGAGAAATACAATAACCATAATGACCTCTGTGAATTTACGATGCATCAAATTATGAAGGGATATAACAAAACAGCTTATCAGCAAAGCCAGTGACAAAACATAGTAAGTGTAAATAAAGAAAAATTGAAGAAATAAGATGTAAGCTCTCTTAATAACATAAATGAACCAGAGGGAGATTGAAAATAAAGTGATATTGTGTGCTACATGAGGTTGCGATATACCAATGAAAGAAATATATGAAAGATCTCTCGGTGATCTCTAATCTACCAATTTATAGGAAGCGCTGCCGGGCAAGGAACAAAGAGAACAATGGAAAAAAATGCAAAAAAGTTAAGATTCTGACGGAATGAAATACGAAAGGGAAAGAAAGTCATTAGTTGCTTGTAAATACACTATAAGTAACTTGTGCGTGCTTTTTTGATGGTGTTTGCACATCAAAATCATAGAATTCTTATATCTCTCGTAACATTTACTCTACATGTTACTCCGATAAAGGAGTTTATTACGTTCTTTTCGCCTTTGGGTGATTCCATGTCAAGTGGAACAACGGTCCCCGCTCGACCATCACCGATTTCAATGAAATTTTGTGTGAACATAACTTGATACCTTCTATGAAAAGTTCCCAAGTTTTACATCCATCGATGAAATATTTGCTGAGATATAGTCATTTCTTTGACCCCCTACCGCAGCCTTCTACAGTTAGACAGCGGTTTTTAGCAAGTTTGAGACACGTTATCTCACGCAGTATTCCGTTGAGCAAAACAAACCTTGGTATTCCTATACCTATACAACCTATGTTGCTCTATTAAACAAAATAATAAGAAATCTTTTATGAGCGAAATCTGATAATAAAATTTGAAGCAAAATCGGCCCAAAAAATTATGGCTCGAAAAAAATTTTCAGGTAACTTCATGTTCATCCCGATTTCTCGTGCCTTATACGCCCGCAATGAAAAACCAGAATTAGGTTCTTAGAGAGATAAAGGCATGCTCTTTCTTTTAAAAATAATTTGGAAAAGTTTCGAGAGGGTCTTTTTTGTAAATGTGAGCTGAATATACCCAATTTTCGGCGTCGTAACGAAAATCACAATATTTGCACTCAATTGTTAAACTAACGGGCGACATTAAGAAAATGAAACTTTTTATTCCAACACCTTGTATACAGTAGTTATAAGGCACAAAGTTTTGTGTTTATTGTATGTTAATTTCAAAAGATATAAAATGCCAAACTTTAAATTTTTTTCGAGCCATAATTTTTTGGGCCGATTTTGCTTCAAATTTTATTATCAGATTTCGCTCATAAAAGATTTCTTATTATTTTGTTTAATAGAGCAACATAGGTTGTATAGGTATAGGAATACCAAGGTTTGTTTTGCTCAACGGAATACTGCGTGAGATAACGTGTCTCAAACTTGCTAAAAACCGCTGTCTAACTGTAGAAGGCTGCGGTAGGGGGTCAAAGAAATGACTATATCTCAGCAAATATTTCATCGATGGATGTAAAACTTGGGAACTTTTCATAGAAGGTATCAAGTTATGTTCACACAAAATTTCATTGAAATCGGTGATGGTCGAGCGGGGACCGTTGGTCCACTTGACATGGAATGGCCCCTTTACTCCTATAAATACTTATGTCACAGGTAACGTGCTTCTCTGTATTTATAAATGCTGACAACGCATTTAAAATAATTCGATTGTTTCGTGGAGGTAATATTTATGATAGAAGTTTTCCTATCCTAGGAGAGATTCTAATCAAATTTACTTCTTCTACTTCAGTTACAGAGCAAAAAAGTTAAAAATCGGATGGAATGGAATACGAAAGAGAAACAAAGTCATTAATTGCTTATAAATACACTATAAGTAACTTGTGCTAACTTGTGGTACGTGTTAAGGATAGAAAGATGAACGAAACTTTTAGCTGAGAATTAGCAACCGGGCCACTCAGAACCACGGGACGACTCCTGGATCCTGGAGTGCAGTGGGTGGCTCCGTCATCTTTGGTGAATGCTGTCCCGGGTTCTATTCCCGGTGGGAGCCTACGTACGAAATTACCTAAGCTATCGAAGCACTTTTAAAATTACTATACGATAAAGGAGTTTATTACGTTCATTTCGCTTTTAAAAAATCTTCCAAATTCAATAATGCATCTTTTACAACTACTTTTCGTATCACTGCATTATTTAGTAGATGGAACTCGAACCTCTACTATTCTATATCGGATGTCGTCTAATGATTATTGCTTGCAAAAACACCATAGGATATTTTTTTATATATATAATCACTCGTTTGATTCGAGATACGTGCGCATTGAAGTTCGCTCCTAATTCGTAATGATGACCGGGAAATATCGCTCAGTTAGAAACCTCCAAAATTATTAAGCGTTCATATGGATTTTCGCGTTATCATCACTACTCACCTAGAAATACCCAACCGTAATTGCGCGCAAACTCTTGCAGCCACGAAAAATATTGGTTTTATTGTTTTATGTTTATTTTTTATTTTCAGTGGCTCCTTTTTCCAGTGTAATCACGTGACATGACGTTCGTATATCCGAATGCTGCTGGGACAAATTATTTGTTTTTAATATTATTTCTACACCTTGTTTCAGTTGCTGTTCAGTTTTTGTGTCCTTCAGCTGAGAACGTACGAATATTTTATGAATGTAATATAAAAATCTTTTTCTAATAACTTTGACTGCTATCGAATGCAAACAAGTTGATACTTTTTGTATATTTTCGAGAGTAAATAAAAAGGGTTTTATGGATTATTTGTATTTACTGCTATTAGTAATTATATTTTGAGTTATTTGAAAATTTCTGGGAAGAGACGGGAAGATTCTTAATCTACTAAATGTAGACAGTCGATAGAGTTGTGAATACTCAAGCATCTACTTCAAAAGAGGATTGTAAATATTTATTCTAAAGACATTTAATTTCTACTTATTTCCATACATAGCGATATCACCAAAGATTGTCCTTATTTCTCCAAACATCTATGCTAATTGTATTTTTAACTTATGAGCATGAAATCTAGCACTTACTCAGACTGTGCTGTTAAAATCAGACTGATTTAATTATATTTCTTAAATTGTAATGATCTCTTCGCAGCTCTTTTCTTAAATTATAATGAGCTCTTCGTTCTAATCAAAATAAATTCATACAAATGATTACACCTTTTGCAACTCAGATCATTTAAATTTCTGGAAAAATGGTGATCGAGGGAAATTTCACCAAATCCTCTTATTTAACTTATGCACAGAGTTTTCTGATACTCGCTGACTCGTTTTAGATATTCGCTTTGAAAAGTAATTCAATATATTCTGAGACGAAAACCAACCTATTATCAAAACATATTCGCTTACATCAAATCATTACATCGGTAACTTAAAATTTATGTAAGCGATTTTACGTAAGCGAATTTATGTAAGCGATGATAGTGGTATTACCTCGGTAGATGCTATTATCAATGCATCGTAAATTTGTTCCCATATTAATTTCATTACCGCATATTTTCGTTGAAACTGAGTGCCATTTTCTGCTTCGAAGCGGACAATTAATTTCATTGATTTGTGTTCTATCTCTTTTATTTTCCTTCACTGAATTTCGTTGTATTTTCTTTTTTATCAGCATTGAAACGTTTAGCTAATTACTTTCTAGCTTTCCTTTAAAAGGTAACTTTCCTTTAAAAGGTAACTTTCCTTTAAAATTTAACTGAAGTATTAGGAAAGTTGGTAGGTTGTTTACACTTCTCTTCTTTTGAGGATTATTCTGCATCGGTGTAGTTTCGTAATGCACTCTTAGGATTTGATTCACAGAAATTATATACGACCTTTGCACTTTTCATTGCCATCTCTTTCTTTTTAAATCCTGAATGATAGTTGACTGAATAGTTGAAGAAACTCATTAGTTTCACATTCGCCAGAATAGAGATTATTCTTCTTAAAGCTTCCTCATCTTATTGTTTTTCATATTGTATTATGTTCATTAATAATTGAAGTTAAAAGGTTCCTGCTATAGAAAATTCAATGTAATAAACTCTATGAATGAATCGTTCTGACTGAAAAGGCACTATTAAGAGCAATTCACATCTAGCTTTAAGCTTCGAACCTTGATTTCAAGGAAAATAACAGAAAAATAAGTGAGGAATTATCAGAATCAGTGATAATAAGTGTTATTTCTTTGCTCTATATATTTTGCAATAGGCTCTGCATGACACAATTACAGGATTTTGTTATATTCTAACGTTTTAACTCTTCTATATCATAAAAATATATTTTAATGGTATCGTTTTTCTCAATTTTCAAAATTGCTATAAATTTTAAACGTCATATTCCCTAGCTAAGTCTACACCTTTTTGCTTGACTTCAGGTAAGAGTATATGAGAAATTTCCCTAAATTACTGAGACGAGAGATTTTAGAGTACTCATCATTCATTCATATTCATCGTCGTTCTAAGGACCTCTTCTTATCTGAGAAGATACAGCAAGGAATTTACATGCTGCGGAGCAAAAAATGGAAAAAAATATACGGTTGGGTAACTGGTTTATACTCATACTTATGAAAGAAGTTTTTTTTAGAATGCAAAGGAAAAGAATGTCGCGAATAAGAATTAAAAATGTAACAAAAGACGTACTTTTACAGAGGATATGGACCTTGTTTTAAGGCAGAGATTAAGTCCTCACTTAAGGATGAAGCATAAAAGAGTATCAGAATAACATATCAAAAATTCTAAAGATGTTTAACTGCGGCATTAAAAAATTAAAACATATTTAAAATGGAAATTCGAGAGAATGGATAATTCAGGCCTGGTTTGCGGAGCGGAACGTGAATGGTAAATTCAAAAATACTTTCCGTAATATTCTGGAACATTACGAGACTTTTGAATAATTCCTTCGACACGCTGCAGTCATGAGCTGCTCACAAAGAGTACACACATTTTGAATTTTAATTCACTCTTCAGGGCCGTAAAATATTCAAAACGGCAAATGGGTAGGGGATGGAACGGAAGAAATTAGCTTTGACCTAGTACTCAGCTATTCTGCCAAGATTAGTCTCCGATTTAGAAAGAATACAGAGAGATATTTAAGGGGAAAAGTCGCATTGTAGTTTTCGTAATCTTGTGCTAAAGATCAAGGTGTAAAGGTAAGCTCATATGTTTACACGTCTATTGATAACGTCAGCACTCTAATAACTCAGAGAAAATTTGAGTGTTATTAGAACACTAATTTCTCCGATGGTTCTTTTAATATTCCGAAACATGGTCATCGTATAACGCAGCGATTCCTCCATCTTTATATTATTATAAATCAAAGGCTGCGGTGTGGAACCTATTCCACGGTGGCAACCGTATACATAATTAACGTCGTTCCTAGATCATAATATATACCCCAAATACAAACATACTACATAGTACACAATATATACCCCAAAATAACTACAATATACACCTCAAAATAACACATTATATGCAATACTAATACAGTTATGAAAATATTTATACAGTTATGAAAATATTTATACAGTTATGAAACATAGAGTCAACTTATGCTGTTTTCGCAATATAATATCGTTGCATCTGCAAAATAATACAATATATAAGTACTGTATCTTTCTACACTACCGTTGTCAATGCTTATTTTTGAAAGTCTAATCAACAGCAAGCAAACATTTTATTACCGCAAGTATCTTACAACTGGCCTATGCAACTTATTCGTTTGATGGAAAAACAAACTTTTAGCTCTTTCTGGGTATAAGAGTATTTCCACTTACAGTAATTCTTCGTCAAATTTGGGCTAAACAGAAAGGAAAATTTGCACGAGTACATATTCGTTACACGAGGAAAATTCGTTTAATTCCTGCTAAGATAAGCTGGGGTTTAAATCTTAAGACAGGTGGATTATCAGTTCTATGAAGGCATGATTTTGACGTAGTGAAATGGTTCAAATGTTCTAACAAATTAACACGGAGTGGATGACCTTTGCTAATAAAGTATTAGCTGATATCAGTACAATGGGCTAATCCCAAAAAGGAAGGAATGAAAACTGCGATTATAAATCTGTTTCTAGGCTATCCTCCTTTTGATTTAAAATCCCATAAATTAGTGTAGATGTATGATTTAAAGATGAGGCATTGACTACTCGTAGAACGCCATAAGGGAAACAATGTGAAACGACATTTACTCCATAACGCACAAGTTATTCTTAATTAGCAACCGTTCCCGACAAGTTTTGACACCTTTCCTGTATACCCCTGAAGTTTACGTAAAGTGTAAGTCGGTCGCCAATAAATGAGTAAAACGAAGATCAGTAGATGTCGTTACTTATATTTTACTACGAGATTGTGAACTCTTTAAGTGTATATGCTATTTTCATGATATTCATTTTCATAATATAGAACCAATCTTAAGTTATCTCGGGAAAAATGACAATTCCAACATTTTTCATTTTCGATTTCGATGTTTAAATCCCAAGGAAGAATGGACTGGAAAAAGGGGATCACAAGCAGAAGTTAAAGCTGAGAAAAAAAGGAACAGATTTACCTAAGTATTCGTTCATAAATAGAAGAATTAAATAGTTTGCGTGAAGAAGTCCTATATATAGATACCCTTACCTAAGAATAAAATGGAGCTTAGAAAACGATGCAAATTTTATTGAGATACAGAAATGTAAATTGTGTGAATGTGCTTTTAAAATTTAGATGCAATGTTATATAAAGGGTGTAACGTATGGTAGAGATTATCTATTGTATACTGTTTTTATTTTTTTAAGTGTATATTAAGTGATTAAGCTGCCATCAGGCTTGTATCTAACCCCGGCCGAAATTTGTAACTAAATAAATTAATAGAAGATTATTAATTACAAGATATTCAAGATTGTTAATGCCGGATAAGGTTAGGAAAAAAGTTTTGCACAGTTAAATTGGTGTCTATTTTAAAAACTTTCTTTTCAATAGATCAACGTGTATTCGAAAAATTATAGTCTTCCCTTTTGGTATAGAACCGGTTCCAGAAGATTCTATGATAAAGGAAAGGTAAATTACTAAGCAGGGAAGAACCGTTCAGCTTAAGCCTAGTGAATAACAGGTGTGAAAAACAGCGCCATGACTGGGACTCGAACCAAGGTCTCCAGGAAATTTCTAACCAGTGAACTACCATGTCGCGTCTATTCCGGACTGTTTAGGAAAGGTGTTTTCCCAAACTGTTTTTGTCATGTCGCTATAGATTCTATGATATTCATTCCACTAATTCTTATTACTTAAATTAGAATACTTCTTTCTTCGATTTAAACTCCAAGTACGGTTCTCCAGAAATGCGTATGGAATACACATCGGTCAATAAATGCTCAATTTGTTTCGAATACGCGTTTCTTAGTTCGCTGAAGCTTCCCATTAAAGATTGATATTTATTTCATCGTATTAAAAAGAGTCAAACGGACCGGGAAAAACTAACGTAGAAGAGCGGTCTCGAGAGGTTAAAACAACAAAGAGGCTCTAATAATAATATAAATAGGGCAATGCTAATGTTTGCAATCGTTCCAATGCGGGCCTCGGGGGTGAAATATGCGGTGCTGGGCGGGCAGTCAATGTGTCAAGGGAGAAACTCGCTCCGACTTTAAAATCTGTAAACACGACGCGGCTCCCTCAATAAATTTCCGGCGATTCGTGAAGTTTGACATGCTTTATTGCAAAATGATGAAAGGGATTTCATTGGCAGAATACCCCTTTCGGGCGTCTAACCTCGTTCCCGAAATAAAAAATCAGGACCGAATTTTTAGAAAACCCATCCGCGTCCCGGCTGCGACTCACTGCCAAGGAGAGGGTGACAAAATACGGCGCATTGTTTGAGCACCACGCTGCGAAGCAAATAGGTCAAACGAGAAGTACATTTGGAGAAAAATTACGGGACGCAAACACTGTTTTAAGAGCGCGAATTTACAGTTAATCTAATGCCTGTTTTTGCCACGGAGAGCGCCCGATGAGGGCATTTCTTCGATCAAGCTGGAAAACGAGATCGGGATTCCCTGTTAGAGGCGCTACCCGGCAGGCAAGAGAAAAGTAATTCCGCGCGAAAGCGGAGAGCTGAAAAATTCAACGACGGATGGGATAAAATTCCTTGATAAAAATCTAGGACAAGTTTTCAGCGTACCAGTGGGCGCTAAAGGAACGGTACAATCGACGAAGAGTGGGGCGAAGCGATTCATACTCGCGTTCGAGAATAAGCGTAGTTCGCGGGAAGAAGTGGAGGCGGCGAATAGAAGGAGAATGAGTGGCAAATGAAGATGTGGGCGGAGGAATACCAACAAAGGTTTGGATGCGACGCGGTTGAGGGAATGTAAACAGAAGGGTTGGCTGTGAGAAGGAAAGGTAAGGGGGAGGAGTTAAGAAGGAAAGGGCGGGCAATGATGGGGGGTGTGGGTGGAGATTGAAATAGCGGTTTGAGAAGTACGGGGAGTTGAGCCCCGGAGGAATAAATAAATGGTGTAAAGTTCGTTGTAGTCCCACTTTGAATGGGATAGAGTAAAGAAGGTGAAATTGTTTTACTTCCATTATATGCGATAAGTCGGTCATCAGGTAAATATGCTGACAGGTGAGGGGGCGAAGACTTTGCCTATCGAAGGGAGTGCAAGTACGAGAGGTATATGATAACTTAAGTGTGTAAGTAAAGTGATAACGAAATAATAAATAGGAATTTAAATGTAATATTTTTCGAAGTAAATAGCGACATCAATAATAATGATGATGATAATGATGGTGATGACGATGATGATGATGCTAATGATGATGATCATTAAGATATAAAGTAGATTACTCTAATCGTTTAAGAGAATAATATATTTTAGTCCCGATAAGCAAAATGCTGGTCAGTATGTTCCTAATAGGTATTCTATAGGAAATTTTATAGGATAATATAAATATTTGCAATTTTACAAAGATAGAACTCCCAGAAAACAATCAGTTCGCAGTTGAAATATAATATGCATAAACATGTGGTTGAGAAATAATATAAACATTAATTATATAAGTTAATAACTCACATTAATAAGCCCATTTTTAATTTCTACTTTAACCCTCTTTATGATATAATAATAATAATGACGTGACGTAATTCGAGCGAGATTGAGACTATCAAGTCTCTTCTTACATCTAAGCATTACAGAGTTCGAACTAAGGTGATCGACTTCTATCCTATTAAAGAGACGCGACACGGTGGTTTAATGGGTAAAATACAGGCCAAGGAAGTGATTATACCTGGGTTCGAGTCCCAGTCATGTCACTATTTTTCACTTCTGTTTATCCTTGCGTTTTAAGCCCCACAGATCAACGTGACTAGGTATTACCTTTCTTTATTCACTGTAAGATGTATCATTTAACAATATATAACTATGCATTTTAATGAGAATACGCCGTCACTTTTCCTTGTAATTAATTCCGGACCTGCACATCCTGAAATAAAGAAAGGGCCGCGTGGATGTGACAGAAATGGTCGCGTACCGTATATGTAGAATATTGAGATAGCGAGAGTTATTTTTATAATTTCCAATAATCTTTAATCAAACGTTAAAGCCCGAATAATTAATTAATGCGATTATTTGAACGTTTTATAGTGGCAAATTTTTAAATTTGGAAATAAAATGGTGAGATGATCTATGTTATAGACATGATATGCCGCGTTTGGGACTCATATTAAATAGGGCTAAAGGACAAATTTGGTAATATACAAAGGGGAGCAGCAAGGTTTCTTTTGGGCAAATCTAGGGAAACAAGAATGTCACTGCTTATAAACAAAGAGATGAGTTGGAGAGAATTAGAACTGAGATGAAAAACTAAAATGCTAGGGAATGTACGCTAAACTATTACAAAAACATTTTTCAATGAAAGAATTGAATAGTGTAGACTTATAGATACAGATTTCCTGAAGAAAAGTATCATAAATAATACGCGTCCACACTTAAACAGTAAACGGATTTTTGTAAATATTCATTTCTGAACCGGGGGATAACGAAATGGAACTGGAAAAGTTTTGGAGGCTTTTCCTACTTCCTACAGTGCTTAAAAATGCCCCAAGAATTAAGTCCAAAGATTTTGTAAGTAAAACTACTACAGTATGATATATGTATACCACAAGTGGATTTATTTGATCATTTCACAGTTATATTTATTTCTAAAAATCTCTTACCATGTAACATTTTGAAATTGTAAATCGAATTTCTAAATTTCGTAATATTAACTCATTTCTATCGAGAATCTTTGGAGGGTTTCCCCGTGACTAGGGTGTATCCCGGATAGACTTTAAGAAATTTTATTTCCCTTTAGTAATGACTTTCACTTAGTCTGTTGCCTATTTGTAGTCTGTATAAATAAATTTATCTCTACAAGGGCTTACTTTAGATTATTGCTTTCCATTCTCAACTTTTCCATAATTATCGTTTTTTAAATAGGCATAAAATGAAACCCTTTGCAGGCCGGAGGGTGAAACCCAGCGGAAAACGTGGCCCATGGGCGGGTTTGTCGATCAGACCTTGTTCAGACATGCTTCATGTAAAACGAGTATGTATAGTGAATTACATACGTTATTAAAGTTGCCGGGTAATAGAGTAAACGATTGTGTTTGGCGCAATAGTGACTCGGGTGTAACCTGCACCGATATGAAGATTTGCGGCATTTCTAAGATTTATGTTTCGTAAATAACATTTCTGACAAATTTATAGGCTAGAAATCTTATAAGGGTTCATTAATTTCCCACTCGACTAGTATTTATGGCAGCTTCTAAAACTCTTCTCTTTAAAATGTTACGATCGCCGAGTGACCCAATCCAGGGAGCCTAAAGACCTAAGCATAGGGTAAGGATTAGCTCTAAGGACCCTACTTAGTTAGTCGCCTCAGAGAGTGTTCGTATGTGTCTGCGTTCCCATCTGTCCGTTATTCAGTGACTTGGAAGAGGGTGTTTGCGTGATTGTTGGGTGTAGCGAGGCGATCTATTTATAGTTGAAGGGAATGGAGTAGAGTATTAGGAATATAGTTATTGGATTGGAGAAAAGTCGGAGTGACTTGACAATAGGTCGGAATATATAATGAAAAAACTAAAGAGATGCTTCACGCTGATTAGACCCAATCTAGAGTTAGGATGCAGAATATGGGATCCTGCAGACAAGTATTTTACATTAAAATTATTTAATATTAATATTTTCAGTGTATAATTAGAATAGTCCAACGTAGGATCGAGCATTTGTTATGGATTGCTAGATTAACCAGTAAACACTTCCGAGACACTTCATGAAATTGGATGGGAATTGTTAGAGGAATAATGTTATACTTACTCGGTAAATTCAGGAATAATACGTTCTTGGTAAATGTTATGTGTTGGTGGTTTCTGCTATAGGGTTTGATTATACACTATATTAAAAATTATAAAAATAGATGCCGGGACATTAGGCTGTAATACATTTTTCCAGCGATTCCCGACAGTAATTAACCAAATCACCCTTTGCTGAACTCCATAATGCGGCTGATTGGGTACATACTTAGATGTGATGTGGTATGACAGTGTCGATAAAGTTTCAGCTGGAGCAGAATAAAAGCGGTAGTAAAGCACAGTTGGAGAAGGTTATAGTAAACTCGTAAGAGTAGTTCAGTAGAGATAATTTAGAGTTGAATGTGGAATAATAATAATTCACACCCATAAGTTGGATGTGAATTAATTTATGAAATGATTTATCACATGATTAGAGACGGATTTGAAGCAAGATCATTGTAGCTGCAAATTTGGATGAGAATTACCCTGGAAATGTTGTTGAGATAGAATGAGAATGATGGAAACAGGACTGGAACTAGAGAGGAGGAAAGTTTAAACTTAGCTGAATGGGAATTGAGTCGCAAAATGACTACAGATGGGAGTGAAATTGCATCTGAGACAAAGAATAGTTAGCTGTAATCATTATTATAAGATAGGTTGCTGCTCAGTTGCTTATCCAGGAGAAAACCGCATCAATACCCCAGGGATTATACAATATAATCTAATAAAAATGCATCACAAAGTCAATGTGGACAACAATAAAAATTACATGAACTGAGTGAGGGGATATTTCTCCAGTAGTCTGCCTTGAAGGTTGAACTTTGAAGAAAAAATTAAGTAAGATAAATTAATAATTTAATTTATACACTGCCACAAAAAAGAAAATCAACACGACCCGGGTTTCAATGCATGGGATCATCATCATCATCCCGGGTCGTGTTGATTTTCTCATTTTGTGGTAGTGTATAAATTAAAATATTAGTTTATGTTAATTTTTTTCTGTTATGGCACGCCACCTATTGTAGGCCGAAACAATCGACGCTGAGGTTGGAGAAATTTTGATTAGAACCAGAATTCCATGTGAACAGATTTCTGCCGGAAATCGACTGGTGGAAACACTTCTAGATAGGAGGGAAGGACAAGAATGTGATTGTAAAGCAGTTAAAGCTTGGGCATTCAACCCGTGACCCCCCTTTCACCAATTCCGCGCAGTATAGAATCCAATTCTTTCCGGGATGATTCATAAAATTTTCTTCTCTAAAGCTTGATACGTCAAAATTGGCGGAAATCTTCCCTTTGAGGCGAATCTCGTTTGAATATTGTAAAAATCAAGCAATGGCAGTGACGATATTCGATTAATCGTAGTATTAATAGCAATAATATTTAGAAGTGCATCGACGGCGAAGGTCATTTCGCACGTGAGCTCCCATAGGGAATTGAACCCGGAACCGCTTTCACCGAAGTCGAACGCGTTACCCATATGGCTATCCGAAAGCGTTTATATTGTACGTCAGTCTTTAAAATACATCAACGTTCACTATTTGCGAGCCACAGAGTCTTCACAGGAGTAAATGCGGCCCTCAGGAGGATAAATCCTGCATATCCTTGCTGTAGAGGGAGAATAGTACATTTTAGATGCAAATACGGTAGGAATGGGGTAGAAAAATAGCGGAGCGGAGTAAGATTAAATTAGAGGTCAGCTTGGAGTAGGAATACCGCACAAAAGAAGTGCGTGCACTGACGGCGGAGAGCGTGGAAAGGCAGAATTTCAGAGAGGAAAAATGATCGTCGCCGTAACACAGGTGGAACACTTTTCAAAGAGAGAAGTGGCGGTTAAGGCTCAGAAGTGGAATTTTTTGCTTAAGAGGAAGGACGGGGAATGTATCAGTAGTTAGAGAATAGGATATGTTGAGGAACGGTGTGGGAGGGATAAAGCGGGTGGTGGGCGTGGGTGTTGGACGAGAGGGGAGCGGATGCTGGGATCGATGGAAGGAGGCCGGTGGTCGATCTGGGGGCAGAGGGGCGAAATGGGGCGGAGGTCGGGGTGATTAAGTGGCCAAAGGAAGGAATGTAGTTTGCGGGGACGTCAATAGGCTAGATATAGGGGAGTGGGCGTGTAAAATGGGACGATTGATGCCTACGGGGGCGGGGGTTGGAGAGATGAGGAGGCGGTGAAATGATCGAGGGGCTGCGGAGAGCGTAAGGTTTGAACGTCTTGAAGATCGAAGGGGGAATCGATAGATGCAGTTAGCGGCGGCGGGGGTCGAAGAGGCGGGGAAGCCGAATGGTAAAAGTGGGTGAGAAAGTGACCCTTTTAACGGAGGTGTTGCTCTTTGACGTCCTTATCTCCGTGATAAAATTATCCCTCCGCGGAGGAAATATCTGCCGCGCGAGAGAATGGAAAAGCCGATCGCTTTGCGTGAGCCGTCTCAAAACTGTCGAAGAAACTTTTCCCGGAGCCGCTGTCACCGATTTCAATTGGCTGAGAAATTAGAACGAAGAACTTTTCCGAGATCCCCAATAGCCCCGCGAGATTTTACGATCTTTGAGGAGGAGGAATGAGCCCGTTATCTGTCCTGCGAAGATTCATTCCTCGGAATTTATTAACGAGTCCTTTAAGGATGTGGAGAGCACTCGACGTATCTCCGTGGAAGTTATGATTGCCGCGATGCGTTGCGGATTACGAAGAGCCTAATTTCTCGAAAACTTTTTCTCTGCGCTATCGTTTCAATTACGGCGTTAAAAGGGCTTTTTGAAAACTTTTCTGCCGCATCATTTTTGCGCCGGAAGCGGTGTTTCTTTGAGGAGAATCTTCGAGCGGGAGTGAGATTTTTTGATCAAGTTACCATTATAAACGTCAGGCATCTTCCGTGATCTAAAAATGTATTCTCGAGTTCTCCTTTTCATAGAACAGATATATGAGCGACGACTTCAACGCTACTCTTCCTATCGTTGTCATATAAACGAGTGCACGTTTTGACGTAGAGCGTACGTTTACATATATAGATTATAATATCAATATCCACTGTTTCGGCCTAAACTCTGTGGTAGCTCTCCACGATGAACGAGTATTAAACACAACTTGAATTCATTACCATGGTAATGTCCTGGGGTAATGAGCAAAAGTTGCGGTTATTCCCCTTTCATAAAACTTTTGGTTGGTAGATAGTTCAACTTTGACATTATGAATAAGTTAATTTCATTACAACTTTCACGACGGCATAACGAAATGTAACATCATTTAGTTTCTAATACTCTCTCTATACTTTAAATTTTGATATTCTTATGAACTTCTTTTCACCTTATTGAATTGGAACCGAATTTATCTCAGAAATGCATGAAAAACTTACGAATGCAATATTTGTTCAGATGAAGCTCGAAAGGTAATATTAAATTAATTTAATTTTTAATAACTTGCGTCTTTAAGATCTTTTTCCGCCATACACTTTACCTTCTCGGTTCTATGCACTAAGGGAATATGATTTGTTTCAATCCTAGAAACAGTATTGACTTAATTGAGTGTGGTTATTCCGATTATTCTTATATTTGGTCTGAAATTACTTAAGTGTGGATCCTAAGGACGGATGTATAAAATCGAAACATCCTAATTCCTTTTAAACAGTAAATCGTATTTAGTGATATGAAATTTTCTATTTAAGAACCACACTTCAAAAGGAATCGTCTTTATTGCATTGTAAATGGGTAATATTTATATGATTGAGTTTACCATATTTTGGCAGTAAGGTACTAGGATAAATAGAAATAGCCGAGAAATTTCTTTAAAGAGAGTGAAACCGAGAAATAAAAAAAAATAAATTTCTGTAATTTAGTGCGATTAAGGTTCCCTTTGTAGTTTTGACGCTAAATGAGTGCAACGTCACTATTTTATGAGAATTAGCATACAAATGGTTTCTATCACGAAATCTTCCTACCATACATTATCTTCACCAATTTTTTCATCAAACCGGTTCTGCAGGAAAAAATGACGCAGTACCATGCAATAAGAGTGAAACTTTCCTTGTTAAAACGGGACGTATGATACACCTAAATATGACCCTACAATTGTTGAATTAAACACATTTTTATGTCAAATTGACTTTAACAATGATTTTAGTAGCTTTAGCAATGCCACAGTATATTTATTCTTCATATATTGTGGAGTAGGGAAAGTTATTTAACTTCCTTTTGACAAAAAAATGTGTTCTATTGTTTGCAAAATGCGTTTGATTGAAAAATGCATCGTCGAGTCAAAATTCTACAAAATGACGGTCTTCTTCCCGATTTTTAATTTCAGCTAGTTTCACGAACTATTATAGATAGGATGATTTCTAACGCTCATTAAGATATTCTACAAATAGCAAGTTGGATGTTATACATGCTTGCATTTATCGATCTAAAATTCCAATATAGCGTCGGCATGTTTCTGTGAAACCTATTTATATAGTAGAGTAACTTTCTTTTCTACATCTACATCTACATAAGTACCCTGCAAGCCGCCTTCCGGCGTGTAGGCTTTTGTAGGCTATCCATTGATAAAACGAATTCTGTTGGAATTTTGTTTCTGGAACCCATTGCGTGACGTTTTGTTATGATTTACTTTCACAGATTACAACATTTTAGACGGACATGGCAATACGTGCTGAGATAGAGGTAATGTGTAAAAGCAATGTGGTAATAAATAAAAAAGGCTATCTCTGGGTTACTCACCAAACAGTTCACCAGGCTTGATTAATAATTAACGCAGCTAATCTCTGCTCCAATGGTTTGCAGACTTCTTTTCGAGTGCGGCTGCCAAACGACCGCATAAAAGAACTAATTATGAAGATAAATACAACGATAATGTCATGGAAGTAAATGGTATAATAGCGTTTTAAGCATTTAATAGTTTCAAGGAAGAGGGAAAGGTAAATAACGAAGCACGGAAAGCCGTGCGGCTGAAAACCCAAGGATAAAGAAATGTGAAAAATAGCGTCATGGCCGGGACTCGAACACAGGTCTCCCATTATATTATTGTTCTATTATATCATTCTATTATATTATTCTACTATATTATTCTATTATAAACGTTGAACTACCATGCCGCGTCTCTTAGAATACCAGACCAGAAAGTGGAACCTGGGTTCGAGTCCCAGTCATGTCCCTAATTTTCACATCTCTTTGTCCTCGTGTCTAACAATTTATTATATAGACACAGGTGTCGACACACTGTAATTCTCGTGTTATTTAGGTCAACAGATCTTGTTAGGTCAGATTTAAGTGATACCAGGTAGTTCTTAAACTCACCGTGGACTTAGGGATATATTACTTGTGGACGTGAAGTTATATTTCTCATCATGGAGAGTTTCATCAAATAACACGCGGAACCATCACGTTTAACGATGAGGTCTTTCAGAAGACAATGGAAAAATGAAATAAACGATTCCCCCCAGGGAAAATCAATTTCTTAGCTCATATCACGAAATACCACATAAAATTAAAGCTATATTGATTGCAAGGAATCCTCACTCTGCACGGCCTTGGTTTACAATCATCCTCTCGGAAAGTTTTCTTTTTCGCAGCTGCCTAAAACGTTTCCGATCATTAGACAAAATGGTATCGCTCCTGACAAAAAAGGCGAGATCCTTTGACATTAAACGGACTGACCTACATTTTAAAACCTCTAGTATGAATGAAACAACGGGCGCGCGTTATTTCATTGCCACCAACTTTGCACGAGTTATCCACATCCTTGGACGCAATAAACTTTACCCGGCGAATTGCAGCCATGTTTCAGGCCGAAGATTCTTTTTTATAACAGTTGAGCGATAGCTGTTTTCGGAGCAATTAGATAGAGAAAAAGCGGAGCTCTTCTTTATGGAGCCATTATGCTTTCCGCCTGGTTATTTTTCAGGGAAATAAAGCGACCGCGTGAAAAAGTCGGCGATTATCTGGCGCAGTTGCAGGGTACACGAGCCCGCGGCGGATACTGGAAGAATAATAGATAAACCATTAGAAAAAGTGGATTCAATCGTGCGGGTGATCGGGAGCGCGGTGAACTAATCTTCGGAAAGACATCGAGTGAACGGCAGGCTCTTACCCATGGAGCATGACCTTCCTAGGTTGCGAGAGGCTTTGTTTTCGAGTGGAGGTTTGAAGGGTTTTGATGAAAATACGTCACTTTTCACGTATTTCACGTTTTCGGAAAATTTACAAGTATGCGATCGTTTGTCTAGTAGTTTCACGGAGTTTAATTTCATAAGAACCACAGAAAAATATTTCTTATAGGTAAGGTTTCCATATTAGAGGTTTAAAAGCACTCCGTAAGCCTTATGTCGGCAGCCGGAACTCGTGTTTACAGACAAATGGGAAGTTCCGGATTACCGATTTCTGGGAATGCCCCTATGTGCATTTCGGAAATGTCTCCATTTTCAATATCTTCAATCTTATTTCCAATGTGGAGCTCTTGAAATTAGAGACATTGTTTCCGAAATGCGCATAGGAGTTTTCCCTGAATTCCGTAATCCGGAACTTCCCGTTTGTCTCGAAATGCGAGTTCCTCCTGCCGACATTCGGCTTACGGAGTGTTTGTAAACGTCCAATTCATTAATAACCGTGCTCCAACTTTCTTTTCTTTCAGAGTTATCATGTTCCTACGGCAACAAGATTACCGAAATTTCACATTTTAAAAACAGTTGTATCGGGAGTAAACCGGGACCTTCTCTTAAAATTTGGTTTAACTATTACTAGGAGTTACTTTTAGACACCATCGGCAATTTTGCAATACCATTTAACTTTAGTCTTTGAATAATTTTTCTTTTCTGTTCCTGAATATCCTGGTGCAATATCGTAGTTTTCATCAAAACTGGGACAACATGGAACACTGACCGAGGTTATACTTCCAAACCGTGTCAACTCCAATCAAAACGGTATGCTAAGCCTACTTATGGATATCGCACCACTCACACTTTGCTAGTACGATGTCCCAAACATTTCTAGCCATAAATATACCTATTAAAATATAATCCTGTATCAACGGAGTTGTCAACGATCCTTAGAAACAGAGATGCGTTAAATTTCTATTAGATATTTTATAAAGGTGAAACTCTTCCAAAAGCCGTTTATCTTATGCCATAATTATGTTGATTATTATTGTTATTACTATTACTATATCTTTTTTACACCTCGTCGTATTAATTGTGATAATTGAACAATAAAATGTTGTTATAAAAAATTATTGTTCTTAATTTTATTTGGAATTGGAAAAGAAATAACTCGTGATTTATAAATACATCATTCGATTGAGCTGGGTGAATGAAACAAAGAAATTTCCTTCAAAAAGAAAACTTCTTTTTTTACTAAATAACACACATAATTATCGCGGATTTTCTGCAAATTTGCTAGTACGATGTCCCAAACATTTCAAGCCATAAATATACCTATTGAAATATCCGTAGAAATACATCATTTGCAGGAAGTTCGTTTGATTCAATTTCTTCAACTTTCCGGCGAATATTAGTTCCAACTTCTTGAATCCCTCCGTGTGCACAAGCATTTGAACAATCGCATTTGAGACCAGCATGGCTTAGAAAGAACACAAATATCCTCTGTTGGTATAGCTAATTATGTAAGGGAACCGACTACATTGAAGTATAAAAAATGTGAATAAACCGTTACTTTTAACCGTCACTTTATGGAGTTCACTAGGTTATGACTGAGGAAGTCAATTCAAGACTTGCTAGAACTTGCTTGCGTTGTTGCTCCTGGTCATAAAAAGCAACAAAACAAAACCAACTGGGAAATGTAACTACAATGGGGAGGTAAAAATACATCAATTCAAAGTTCCTGAATATTTACATGTGTATGGAGAGAAAGTTTTGCTTATGTGATGATTCGGATAACATCTTAGAGAACGAATCTGCGCGGGTCGAAGTCTGCAAATAGATAACAGAAAAATATTCGCCCTCCAAAATCGCCTACACATTCTTGGCAGGAGATTCCGTTTTGATATTTCAAAATGTCTCTATCGAAATTATTCCGGAATACCAAATCTTTCGACAAAATGCGCAGGAAATTAAAATTCAGTTTTCGAAAAACGAAATAAATGGGTGGCATTTGTCGTGCAACAATGGAGCTCGAGGTGACCCGAATTTCAAAGATATTCACTGTCGATAATAAACATGAAAAATGAGAATGCGTGAGAACTTTATCAACATCACGGCACTGGAATTGGATTTTGGCTAGCATTAAAGAAGTCAGCTCTGAATTTCCGACAATGCGCGGAATTTTAATTTATCACCGAAGGTCGCGGGGCGTTTAAAGACGTTAAAAACAGACGAGACAATGAGAGAGGATATTGCTTTAAAACGCCCAGTCGGCGTATATCAGTAATCGGACATATTTTCCTATTTCAGCCTCTCTATGGGAATCTTCGGATCCCAAGCGATATATTTCCAACAGAATGTAGGATCTTCGAGCTGTAGCAATTGAGTTCGTTTTTAAAGGGATTCCTTACACCTGTTGTCGACGTTCTCCCGTGAATTTTACGGAAATATTCTTTTGTATCGCGTAACAGCGTTTCAAATAACGGGTAAGTAAAATTTTCTATTCGCCACGACACCAATTCTTTTCCGTTTCACCAATTTCCGATGAAAAGTTGCAGTCTTTTTTCATACCGGGGTACGTTTAATTTCATGGGACGCTAGGCTGACGCTAAATACATTTTCCTCCAACATATGGATATAGGAGTTATGATGATTGCTTCTTCTAATAGGAATATTTGTGGGTTACAGCGCTATGGCTAAATGAAATAAGATATCTTTCTCGGGAATTTTATACAACAATAATTTGTACGATTTCTGGTGAATAGGTGGATTCCAAAGGTAAATGCGATTGCATTACTTTTGAAGAGCTTCCAACTATATTAATATAAAAGAAATGAAATAAAATTGACTTGTTTCATTAACTCCAGAAAGGAATGGAAAACGATAACTTTGCACAAGTTCCACGAAATATTTATCTGTGCGATGGGCAAGTATCATAAGTATCATAATATACTCACAGATACATCGTTAGGTACCAAAAGCAAAAATGAAACCATACCTCAATATAATAATAATAATAACTCGTCTTTATTTATGGGCGAGATTGAGACTAATTAATCTATTCTAACATCTACCCTTAGCCATTACAGGAAGAAAGAAAGAGAGTTGGGAGAGTATTGGGAGTTGAACTAAAAAGAAGGCAATAAAAGACGGAACTATTATGTGGGGTTTTTAAAAAACCTAATCCTGCACTTAGGAAAAAATAAAATAAACTCTACAGGAAAAAATCCTCGTGAAGGGGGACGTGAAAAACCGGCGAAACCTACTGACAGTGGTGACTAAAAATTTAAGAGAAGAGGGGAAATTAAGTAAAAGAAAAGAGTCAGCAAAAGAAAGTGTCAGCAAAGCTGAAAGAAAAGCAGACAAAAACAAATGCATAAATCTTACAAAAATTCAGACAAAGACAGATGTTGGATTTAAAATTATAAGAAGTAGGCAGAGTATATAATTAAAGAGAATATTAAAAGGAATAAGAAAATATCGAATAAAGATGAAATATTAGAATGATGAACTGAGAAAAAAACAACAATTTACATAATGCAAGATCAATTATGAAATACAAATGCAACAGTTTACATATAATAGAGTCACAAGCACCATTAAGCCATCAAAAGTTGGTAGAGAAACCTAATGCGGATTTCACTGCTGATAGCACCATCCTCAGGGGTAGAAGCGTGACTCCATTAACTAGTCACGCTTCTACCCCTGAAGATGCTGATATCGGCAGCGAAATGCGCATTGGGTTTCTCTACAAATGATTATTTCGGGGAACTTGTACAAAATTATTGTTTTCCATTCCTTTAATAAGTTACGGCTTGGTTTGAACTCCATAGAATTAAAGACCTTAGTGAAATACCTAGTTCTTCCAAAAGACAATTTCAAACGGATGCCACCTGAGCGAAACTGTAACCGTGTATAGCGCCTCTCTTTATATTAGAAAATGCACATTAAAAATAGAAGATTGCGACTACAATCTTTAGAAAGGATAGAAAAGTGTTTCAAAAAGAAAGGGATGAGGACGTTGTTGCACGAAAAGTCGTGCGTCTGGTAATATTCCCAAGGAGAAACGAGTATGAAAAAATCTGACAGGACCTGTCCTTGCCTTCAAAGTCTTCCAAACAGAATGGAGATGTACCCTGAATAGCCAAGGATGAACGGCTCAGAGCATTCGCTCAGAAAGCGGAAGACCCGGGTTCAGTTCCCGATCCTAACCGACTATTTTCATGTCTATTTCTCCTTGGAAACGGACATGAAAAAAGTCTAATTGGATCGGGGAGATTCCTTGGAAATATTTCGTGCAGTACCATCTTTATCCCTTCCTTTGTGTTTCATACTTAAGGAGGTTCCTCTTCCATCTTTTTGCAAGGTCGTGGCCTCCATGAGGTCGTTGCTGTGGGCGATGCTGCTTTGTCAGACGAACCACTCACCCTCGCCTACAGTCTCCCAGACGGCATGGAAAAATGTTCTTGCAAAATAGCTCAATGGTCTGAGCAATCACTCGGGATATTATTGTAATATTTACTTGATATGAAAAATAAAAAATGCACTGAAATCAGCGTGAACCAGGTGGGTGAACTCTTCGAAAAGACAGCTCGACGATAGTTAACATATTTGAAAGACTCTTCAGTGACTGTCGACCAAGTGATTTGGGAAACTATAGTTATAGCTGATATAGTTTCAGTAAGCGCATAAATAAATTTTAGATATATTCTTGCGACAAGAGGACTCAAATTTACTGAATGAAATTTCGTACCCTCAGCATTGATAATATTTTTAAGAAGATGTATTTATGTTTCTTCTTAAAAATATTATGAATTATTATTATTAATATATTTATGCGTCTTCTCGACATATTTATAGTATTTTAATATAATTGAAAAGGTAATATTCAACCTCGGCCGTGGTAGGGAAAATTGGCTTAACAAAGGATTTTCTTCTTCAATGCAGAAGAAAATGGGATGAAAAACGTTTGCCTTATGAATATTCTGCACCACAAAACAGTTTTTAATGTGCAATAAATTATTACTTGGGGAAGGCTTTGCGTTATTGTTTACTAAGAAGTTATTTTTTATAATTACGAAAAGGATTACGAAAATCCATCAAAAATATTTACTTTAGAATACATACGGATTTTGACGATCTAACAGTCCATACCTATAATTCAATAAATTTTTTAACCATATAGAATATTGTTCACCTGAAATAAAAGCATAAATAATAATTACACGAAAACTTTTGGTTGGAGTCATCTTAATTTCTTGCTGATCAATAATTCTCACAATAATATAATCTTCCTCATAAAGGGATTAGGGATGCTCCCGGTTAGCCAAGTGGGCAACGCGTTCGACTTCGGTGAAAGCGGTCCCGGATTGATTCCCGGTGGGGGCCCTCGTGCGAAATGACATAAGCTGTCGAAGCACTTTTACTAATACTGCTACTACTAAGGGATTAGTAAATGAAAATCTCAATGAGAACCTGATAAGACAGTAAAACTACAAACGTAAACTTAAATAGGAGAGATTCCCTTAAATTATTTTTACTCCCAAGGAAGAATGGACTTGAAAAAAGTATCTCAATTGCCGGTCGGGTGCTCTGCCCGTTGATCTATCCCGGCAGAACATTTCTCCAAGCCATTCGGGATACTTTGTGGGCAAGGACGTTGCGAGTTCGTCCGCATGGCGGCATCGTTCGCAGTCACGGCTTCATTGAAGCACCAGCCACACAAAGTGATGTTTGCCAACTGAAATAAAGTTTCGTGAAATATCCTGTAAGTGAAATGTCCGCACGCCGAGGGATAGACAGTCCCGAAATCTGAGTAATTTGTGGAGCAAATAACCCTATGACCCGCGTACCTTTACATTTCAGAGAAAAATCCATTCGATGGCTTCCCGCAAAAGAGTTCCAATCTCTATTGCAGCGCAGATACAGATAACAGATGGTTTAGTGTCGAATATTTCATCGAAATAAAATGCACGGATCATCATCGCCATGAAAATCGACTCTGGCCTTCTTCCCGACGAATTGTAATAGTTTCCAGAAATTCTGTCTCGATTCCGCATATACGTATCTGGAGCATTGCGGAAGTATCTTTAACTCGCACAAATCACAACCCTATATAGAAAGGTTTCAATTATTCCTATTGTATCCCTTAAGAATTATTAATACTGTTGTTGTTGTTGTACTTTCTCAGCGTTTTCGCTAGAGCAATTTCAGCTGTCCAGTCGATGGAATTGACTACTATCGGATTTTTAATTTTGTGCCCCTGGACTGTTAATTTATTGTGAGCTTAGTGCTAAATGCATATGAACAATTTGTACGTCATAGTAAAGGTAATTTTGTATACTATTTCTGGAATTTTTTTTGTTGATGATAACGAAGAACTAAATTTACCGTGAAGAAATATTTAAACCAAGGTACCCGAAAAACGGCACTTTTGCGAATCTCGGCTTTTTCGTGATGTATAAAAATCAATTACAAATAGACGGCTCAACTTACGGCAACAAAATTTCATCCAGAGATGCATAAGAGCAATGCCAGTCTGATGAGCTTTTATAAAAATTTCGAATATGAATTACGTTGTTGTTAATAGGCGTAAAAGTTTAATATCTATCTAGTCCTAGAGTTCACAAGCACCATTAAGCCATCAAAAGTTGGTAGAGAAACCTAATGCGGATTTCACTGCTGATAGCACCATCCTCAGGGGTAGAAGCGTGACTCCATTAACTAGTCACGCTTCTACCCCTGAAGATGCTGATATCGGCAGCGAAATGCGCATTGGGTTTCTCTACAAATGATTATTTCGGGGAACTTGTACAAAATTATTGTTTTCCATTCCTTTAATAAGTTACGGCTTGGTTTGAACTCCATAGAATTAAAGACCTTAGTGAAATACCTAGTTCTTCCAAAAGACAATTTCAAACGGATGCCACCTGAGCGAAACTGTAACCGTGTATAGCGCCTCTCTTTATATTAGAAAATGCACATTAAAAATAGAAGATTGCGACTACAATCTTTAGAAAGGATAGAAAAGTGTTTCAAAAAGAAAGGGATGAGGACGTTGTTGCACGAAAAGTCGTGCGTCTGGTAATATTCCCAAGGAGAAACGAGTATGAAAAAATCTGACAGGACCTGTCCTTGCCTTCAAAGTCTTCCAAACAGAATGGAGATGTACCCTGAATAGCCAAGGATGAACGGCTCAGAGCATTCGCTCAGAAAGCGGAAGACCCGGGTTCAGTTCCCGATCCTAACCGACTATTTTCATGTCTATTTCTCCTTGGAAACGGACATGAAAAAAGTCTAATTGGATCGGGGAGATTCCTTGGAAATATTTCGTGCAGTACCATCTTTATCCCTTCCTTTGTGTTTCATACTTAAGGAGGTTCCTCTTCCATCTTTTTGCAAGGTCGTGGCCTCCATGAGGTCGTTGCTGTGGGCGATGCTGCTTTGTCAGACGAACCACTCACCCTCGCCTACAGTCTCCCAGACGGCATGGAAAAATGTTCTTGCAAAATAGCTCAATGGTCTGAGCAATCACTCGGGATATTATTGTAATATTTACTTGATATGAAAAATAAAAAATGCACTGAAATCAGCGTGAACCAGGTGGGTGAACTCTTCGAAAAGACAGCTCGACGATAGTTAACATATTTGAAAGACTCTTCAGTGACTGTCGACCAAGTGATTTGGGAAACTATAGTTATAGCTGATATAGTTTCAGTAAGCGCATAAATAAATTTTAGATATATTCTTGCGACAAGAGGACTCAAATTTACTGAATGAAATTTCGTACCCTCAGCATTGATAATANAAATAAGTAATTTTTGTATGTTAAAGAGCTAGTAGGGTATGTCGACAATAAGAGGGAATTCAGCCTAACCCAGGCGATTCTTTTATTTTTCCATTTATGGGGGACGTATGCACAATGTGACAAGTTGTAGTGGGACTGCTTTTTGTGCTGTCTTAATGATTTAGCCCTACAAACCAAATTTTTTCACATATCTTATGATGTTGTTCCACATAAACCCTTCCGCAGAAATTACCAAAGGGATAACCGGGACCTCCGTTAATTTCCGGATACTATTTATCTGCCATGGTGTCCCATGGATTTCACTAGACGAATGCATTGCTATGTCAATGATTATAGTCATTTGTTGGCATTATTAAGAATTACTATGACTTCTGGTCTGTAATGATGTATAGCTAAATTGGTCAAGACAGGTCTATCCCTATAGAGGACGATGTTCCTTTCTAATACAGGAACAGGTAGGTATTTGTAAAATGGTACTATATCCCCATCAATTTGGTATTTCATACAAAGCTGTTGATATATTAGCTTTGCAACCTGATTGTATGTTCCCGAATATGCTGTATCAGCCAGATTATTATTATTTTCAAGCCACAGCACGACACTAATCTACTAGGCATGATTAAAATTTGTCACCTGCATTACCGTAGCAGTGTTCGTAACTCCGTCAAAATCTACAGTCGATTCTCACCCAAAGCACGTTGAAGTAAATTTAAAATAAAATTTGGGGTGAGTCTATTTACGAGAGCGACCCATACAAGAGAAAACACGGGGTTTGTAGAATTAGCTCGAGAGTAACGACATCGAGTTAGCATCTTAATGCGGCATTACAATAATCAACGTACCTCGTCCCAAAGTGTTTCCTCATTAAACGATCTCGGCTTTAAATATTTGAATTCATCGCTTGAATTCATAATTGAGACGAAGGGGTGGATTTGTATCACGCCACCCCCGGAACAAAACGTGGACATTTTTCAAGCAAGGAAGTAGCCCTCATAATAAGCCGTTTGCGCAAACCCTCACGTCCGCACTAAAATAGCAGTTCCTTTTCGAGGAATCGGAAGTGAGAAACGAAACGTAACTGCAATATTTCACTTTTATCGTCCCGCCTTATCCTTTATTTTCAATATTTGCTCCCTGTTGGCATACCATTTTTTCCTGTTGCTCAGCGGAAAAAGTCTATTTTCTTCTTCTACGGATTTCAATATTTCCTCAGCTCCGAAGTAAAACTGAGCGGAGTAAGAGAGACATGGAATGATACTCTCCCGGTGTCACGCGCAGAAAAGATTAGCGATTTGTAATATTTTCCCCTTCGCATCGCGTTGGATGCGATGCAATGAATAGAAATGAGAGATGTAGTCGGGATGCCCGAAAGAGAACTTACAGGCAGAGGAGGCATGAGTTCGAGAGTTTCTTCGGATTCGGAGGAATGTAAAAGCCTGGATTGTAAGGGAAGTGGCCAAATTGAAAAGTCTTCTGCATCCATAGACGAAACTTGTAATGCGTCCCAATATTCGCGACGAATTTCCACGTGCATGGATGAGGGAACCTTTAACTGCCACGGGAAATCTGACGTGTATCATTATTCATCCTCAATAGATATGGAACGATATGCATGATGCTACATATAGGTTAGCGATTTAGACTGTAAGGACAGTTTTATCACGTCGACAGTAAACTGATGATGCTCTCTTTGATTGCGAAATGTACGTTAGCAGTAATTGTTTTTATTTGATGGGTTTTGGAGAGTTTTTTCCTTTTATTATTATAACCAATAGTGGCTTTACCACGCTTTCAAAAGGTGAGAAGGCGATATGAGCGTTTCAGCTACACTAAGGCTTGATATGAGTGATTTATCGACAACTATATGATTCGAAAAATCACTCACCGGTACGTTCTCCATATCTTTTCGTAAAATCCCCCTTACGTTTTAGTTTTGAAGCACATAGGATTTCCTCTAGGAATATCAAAGAGATTTACCAATTGAGTGTGTATACACCAAATGTATGGATAAACAAGGCGAAACACAAGAATCGTCTAAAACCTGTCTAAATTTAAGGTGCTCCTCTCCTATTTGGATGGTCTTTGTAAATCACCCCAAAGTTTTCGTTATCTTGAGAAAATATTGTACGATTGCCCTCAACTTTTAGGCGTACCAATATCTGCTGACCCCAGTAAACTGGGTGCATCCGAGAGAGAACTCGCAATATATTTATAGGAAGACAGCTACGTCATGATGGCCAAAAGTGTAATTACAATTTACATTTAGCCTCTACAAAATAGAGAAGTTGAATAAAAATAAAAATTACCTCTCTATCGTCATTTCTGAAAATTGCTTACATTCATTAGGCATTACTCTAATTAATTACAAGGTTGAAGGGTCGATATATTTTCATAATATGGAAATGCATTTCGCATGGATTAGAGTGACGACTAAATTCCGAAATGAAAACACACTGAAACATATGTTTCTATATTACAAATTTAAATTAAATTTATAATCCTACTACTGGAAATTAGTGAGATAAATTAGTTCAAACATCAGCGTTGAGAGTTTATTAAATCTGCGTGCAATCACTCATATTCATTCGTTTTTTTCATGATCGCTTAGGCTCACCTGGACCTTACCTTAATAATATTAATAAAATA